>PVQA01000734.1:0-56980 GCA_002980515.1 Fusarium burgessii | reverse complement strand
GATTTGTACCTTGCTACCAAGCACAATGGGGAGTGATGCTGAGCCCCAAGGTTCGCTTTCTCACATACGCAAATCGACAGTGATGGTGAAATAGTTAGACTTAGTTTGTTCACGCCGGGAAGGATATTAGAGGCAATCGAGATACCATGATTATAGGTGCTTACGATATCTTACTGTGCTGGGTTGAGTAGCTAGCTTTTCCTTTTAAACTCGTGAGACGAGCCTCAGTCATCTAGGTAACATGCTTCATCTTCGAAGCCTGCAATATACGGTGCCACGAGAAAGGTTAATTTAGGGATTTCCAATTTGTTAGCTTGGATATCTCTCGTCAAGTTACCAAAGGTCTTAATTATCAAATAATAGGATAGTATATGCCCCATCTATCTTTTCTTCAGTTCTCACTTTGTCGATTATTTATCGCAGGCACATGCGCCTCTCCACAAAAGCCACCAGTCCGCAAAAACCTCCATCTCTTCTAAAAGAGCCATCAGTTCATCTCTGTGGGCAGTCCAATCATTGCCCACCGCAAAGACATACAGTGAAAGAACACGGCTCTCTTCAGAATAGACTGTTACGACCTCCTCTGTACAGATCTCCTGAACTACTTGGTCGAAATTTGGTACTGAGGGAAAATTGCTCTTCCTTGTGAAATGAAACTCAAGACGAGATTCGCCTGGTCTTGGGTCTCGTACTGCTGAATTATCGTGTGGAGTCATCGTTTACGTTGAGGTGATTGTTGTGCTTCAGTTGAGTTACTTGTAAATTTTTGGCTTAATTCGTGGTTTCTTGGAGAGATGGGAAGCGTGTTGAGTATTTATGCTGCTCTACGCATGCCGTGATTAGCAAATTGACCTGTGAGTAGACATGCTCTGCGCATTAAAGTGCCTTGCCTACATCAGAATGTCAGTAACACAACGGATGTACTCTCCGCTTCAGAGACTAGGTGGGATTGTGATAAGCACTAGCCATCCATGTCTGCATTACAGAAACCCAATGAGGTGATAGCGGGGTTAATTCCGTGATTAACCTATATCACTCATGAACTTCGTCAGCAGCAGGAAGTCAATCATCATCCTCTACATATAGCGTCGTGGGAGCTTACAAGTACAAAGCTGTGAGTATTCAGCTTGCTCAAACGCAGAAAAGACACCCAGCCTTTCCAACGCCACCATATTCGCCATGCGCGATATCCCCGAATTTAAGCTTGATCAGATCGGTGAGTGATTTCAGTCTCAGGCCAAGACTTGAATGGCAACTCACAAGTCTGGGATAGCTCGAAGCTATGGTGTAAGAGACTACCCCTGGAGTTCCGGGTATACTTTAGAGTAATCTAATGTCGGTATAGCCCCGAGCAAGGATCCCGTTACACGGTATGCTATCCCAAATTTGAGAGTGATATTTCTAACATTGAGTAGGCTCCGCACCATATGCACTATCGCTAAACGACCTCAAAGACCTTTCGGACACTGGTCGTAGCCCGATTGATACAGACGTTCCCCTCTCGTACGCACCGTCCCTCGGAACAGTCGACCTGCGCAAACGTCTAGCAGAGATATATTCAACCGCAGAAGTACCATTGACAGAAAACAATGTCATCATTACACCTGGGTCTATCATGGCTAACTATCTAGTCATTACTACAAACTGCACAAAAGGTGACCATATAATTTGCCAGTTCCCGACATACGGGCCACTGTATCTCCTGCCAAGGTATCTAGGTGCTGAGATGGACTACTGGGTTATGAAGGAGGATAATTCATGGTATCCTGACATCAAGGAGCTGAAATCGATGATAAAGCCAAACACAAAGACCATCATCTTGACGTGAGTTATGTATGCAAGTATATGTCACCGACTGCTAACCACGTCGAAGCAACCCATGCAATCCGACAGGAACGGTCCTTAGCAAAGAGACATTGGAGCAGGTTCGAGATCTGGCGGAGAAGCACAACATCACTATCTTCGGTGATGAAGTCTTCCGTCCTCTTTTCCACTACAATACTCGGACTCCCCCATCCGTCATATCACTGGGTTACGAAAACGCCATTTCCACGGGATCTGTCTCCAAGGCATATTCCCTCCCGGGCATTCGCATCGGTTGGATAATCTCACCGAATGCCGAGATCCTACAGCGCATCATATCGGCTCGAGACTACACCACTCTTAATGTATCACGCATCGACGACGCCATTGCCCTTTTCGCGTTATCTTCTGATGTTCTTCCAAAGATTGTCACACAAAACCTGGAAACTCAAGCAAAGAATATTGACCAGTATGACAAATTTGTGACAAAGAACTCACAGAGGTGCAGATGGGTTCGGCCAAGAGGTGGTGGAACAGCTTTCATACACTTTTCGGGATCGGAAGGAAGGTCGATTGATGAGGTTGCTTTTGCAGACAGGCTGATCAATGAATTTGGCATGGCCGTCATTCCGGCTGGTGCAGGTTTCAGTGAGGATGGAGTAGCCGACTACAAAGGATATCTCCGTCTCAATTTGGGACAACGAGTGGAGGTTGTGGCCAAAGGCCTAGAGATTATTGAGAAAGCCATGCAAGATCTCTAAGTTTGCTACTACATACCATCTAGACGCTTTAAACAAATGGAAGAATAACATGACTGGCATGATCGCCACCAAAATAAACCTCATGCTTCCCATGATTGTCCAAATGCTCCAGACTTCCGAAATTGCTCACACCAATATTTCTTCCACAAACAACCGCCCGAATAGACTCACCAGCCTCATACTCAATACCCATAGCCCAAATACCAATATCAAGTCTGACAATATCACCAGGCTTGATCTTCTCAACCTTTTCGTGAGGATGAAAAGGCCAGTGCGGATGCATACTCTTGCTCTCATCAATCTCACGATGTGATGCTCTGAGGACACCCATTGGACCGCGATATACTACTACTTCAGTCTTTTCCTTGGGATCCATTTCTTCAAAGGATTGCTTGGGGATGCCCTTCCATGGGATGTTGAGGTTCATCATGACTTGGCCGCTGGCGTCGAGCTTCTCGAGAGTGACGTAGACGTCCATGTCGTCGTAGTCGGGGCAGGACATGTAGAGAACTGCCTTGGGAAGGCCGACCAATCGTGTTGTTTGGTCGAATCTGTAAGTAAAGCCAACTTGATCATCTGTTTCCGAGTTGTAGGTCACTGATGATCCTTCGCTGGGTTTGTCGAGCGAAAGTTGACCGTCTTTTGTAAAATAAAGATTCTTGTACTCTGTCCTCGGGATGGGAAAGTTCTCCTCGACGATATTCTCATACGATTGAGGTTCCTTCTTTCCAAATCGCAAGATAGCCGTCCGAACCTTGGGTACCTTGTCCCAGTCATTATCCTTGCCCTTGAGGAAATAGTCAAAGAAGTCAAGCAACTCTACTCTTGCTTGCTCATTTCCCCAAATGTCATACCACTCTTGCCAAGGGTGAAAGCGAAGCCACTTGTGGGGTGTATCAACCTCAAGCCAGCCTCGAATAGCGCCCATACCGTGCATGGTATTCGTCCATGTTCCAGTGATGTATGTAGGAATGTTGATCTTCTTCATATCCGGTCGCTTGTCGTTCCACCATGCATTCGCGAGAGGATGTTGTTTGAACATTTCTCGGAAGCTCTCAATGCCGCTGTGACCTTGCATCATGTACTTGACGATGAGTTTGTCGAACAGATCGCCAGCGTAGATACCGCCGCGGGCAAATTGCTCACGGTATAAATCACCACAACCCTCCCAGGGAGCAATAGCTTTGAGACTTGGGGGATTCAAGGCTGCGATGAACCATTGGACAATAGCGAGATGGGAATTTCCTGCTAATCCGACAGAGCCGTTACACCACGGGAGTTTGGCGATGCTTTCAATGGTGTCATATCCGTCTTCAGCTTCTTGGGTTCCCATGATAACCAAGGTTCCTTCGCTGTCTCCTGATCCACGAGAGTCGATGTTGACAACAGCGTAACCGCGGGGAACCCAATCAGCTGGGTCAGGCGCCTCAAACTTCTCAAGACCAGAGAGCGTCTGCGATGGAATACCGAGGTTCCAAGGAACCATGAGTTCTAAAGACAAAAGGCCATTGAACTTCTTTCCGAAGGGCGACCAGCAGATAATCACAGGAACAGGCTCATCCGTATTCGGTGGTCGGTACACATCAGCGTACAACGTAACACCATCACGCATCTTGAATGCAACGTCATGCTCAACAAGAACATCTGAAGGTAAAGGTCTAGCATGAGGACTGCCATATTTCCAACCCGCTGGGAGGACTTCTGAATGCGGATTCAATCCAACATAACCGCCGTGACCAACCTTTGGAGCGCTGATGGGCTCAATAGGGACTGTGAAGGGGAGCTTTGTGAGAGGCATGGTGAATAATGACAAGGATATAATTGGTGATTCTGTAACATATTTTGCAAGCATTTGCGAAGCTATTCATAGTATATGCTTGAGATGGATTCCGAGGTTGCGAACCGGTGGTCCACCGGCCCCACTGCATCTGGCACGGCTCGGAATCGGAGTCTAGCAGAGGGGAACTCTGGAGGCCGGGATTCCGAGCCGAAGCGATGCTTACAGTTCGGTATCGATCATGGTACCTCTCGTGGCTACAAGTCTGTTGATGGTGAGAAGATTAAAAAGACGAGATCGAACTTACTTGAATCCGAATCATCAGACACTTTACAACACCAAGACACCAGTACAGCATCTGGAATCTGCAGTTCAATTGACATCTCGTCAAGTCAATATTTAACTTCTTGTTTTTTCTTCGCATCTACCAAAATGGTCGCCAATACCGAGCCCGCTGGTTACCAAGCCAGGTCTGCTTTCAAGCTCGCTGAACCCACTTCAGACAAGCCTATCCAAGCCAAGCCTTCAGGCCCAAACAAGCTCTTCGCCAATCCTGGTACTGTCTTTGGCGACTGGCGAGATGACCTGTACCGAGATGGATATGCTGTTATCAAGGGTGCCATCCCTCTAGAGAGAGCGGAGAAGTATGGTGATGAGATGCTTACATATCTCGAGACCTTGTAAGTCATGCATGCCATTGTACATCTGCGTCAACTAATATATACTCAGCAACGGCGGTATGGGCTTCAAGCGCGATGATCCCAGCACCATCAAGACCGAGACCCTCCCCGTCATCACAGAAAAGGGCATGATCACAGGCTACGGTGTCGCCCACGAATCTTTCGCCTGGGCCATCCGTCAGGAACCCGGTGTCATCGAAGCCTTCGAGCGCGTCTACGACACCAAGGACCTCATCGTCTCCTTCGACGCTATCAACACTTCCTTCCCCAATCGCAAAGACGTCAAGCTCAACAAGCCCTGGCCTCACCAGGATCAAGACCCCGAGAACCCCGGCTTCCGCTGTCTCCAGGGTCTTGTCAACATTTTCCCCAACGGTGATAAAGACGGCGGTCTGATAGTTTGCAAGGGCGCACACCTCCTCAGTGAGGAATTCCACAAGGATTTCAAGAATGAACCAAATAAGATCTGGGCGTGGACTCATGAATGGTACGGTTTCACTGCGGAGGGTATGGAGTGGTTGAAGAACAAAGGTTGTGAATGGCTCAAGGTCAATGCTGACCCTGGTGATCTTATCGTCTGGGACAGTCGTACTCCTCATTATAACGTTAGTCCTGAGGGTACCCAGCCGAGATTCTGCACTTATACGTGCTACATGCCTGCTGCGGATGCTACGCAGGAGGATTTGAAGAGGAAGAAGGCTGCTTTTGAGAATTTGCAGAGCACGACGCATTGGCCTAATGCTATGCATGTTGGAGGAATTCCTGTTTTGAGAAATGGAGAGCCTTGTCCTTATAATACTAACAAGCCTAGGGAGGCACCTAAGTTGACGAACCGTGGCTTTCAGTTGACTGGGATTCCATATATCACAGCATAGTTTGAGAGTCCTTTAGTCTTTTAGTTAGTTTGAATCAAGTTTGTTCTGTGTTCATTTTACCTATAGCTGATGTGAATTTTGGTTCCTTCGGGAATTGTTTCATAATCTTGACCTAATATGGCACGAATATAAACCTTTGATACCCACGAGCAGTTTCCGCATGCTTACTTGATTAACCCAATCGCGTCGGGTGCAGTTCCAGCGCCGGTTTCCGAGATGAGGCAACTTCTTGGTCGTTTGGATGCTTCAATTGAACGGAGATGAATGCTCCTCGACTACTAAGTAGTTTTATGTTGAATTGGGATGGGACAAGCCGCTTGCTAATAGCACGGCCATCCGGTGATAAATCTCAGACTCATTGGCCCTGCTTTAAGTCTTAAGGCGACGGAAACCGAAGAAAGGAAGTCGACTGCATCAGCGGTCATCCGAGAAACAAGAACAATACATCTGAAAGGTTTAACAAAGCCTCCAAGCTTGTTTTTCTTGTTACTTCTTGCATTGAGTATCTACGTCATTGACAATGTATGTTTCGGACGATCCTCTCGGCAAAGCCAATGGAACAATGTATATGTGCGGGGAAAGAAGAGGATAAGGATATGATATGTTATCGAGGCTTGCATGAGGCTTCCAAAACCTTTGCCCGTGATTCGTTGGACGGTATGGATTGTGCCATTCTGGGGTGTTACAGCATCAATAGTTCATTGCCCCGCTGGCTTAGAGAAGAAGGGTTGTCGGCCTTCGGCGTTATGCAATTTCGCGAGAATCATATTCTAGGTCCCTTATTCTGTCTATTTATATTGTTCGGTCGGGACATAGTACTGCGCATGATTTTCTATTTCTCATGTATGTATCTAAGCCTACCTTGGTCTCCTCTGCTGAAGTTATTCGTATTGTATCTTGTCTTTGCCAATCCAAGTGAAAAGAAAACCTCCTCAGCTGTCCCAAAATGCTTGCGACATCCTCATTTGTGGAGCAGTCCCCAGTTGAGCTTCGATCCCTTGGGATCGCTGTTCCAATTACTGCTGTGATTCTCTGGTGGGTGATCTCAACGCTGACATCTCCTCTACGCCAATATCCAGGCCCGTTCCTTGCCAGTAAGTACTTTAATAGGTTTTCTATGATACGCCATGCCCATTTGCTGTGACTATAGATTTGATCGCCATCTTCTTGAACGATCAAAGCTAATAATTGTTTCTTCTGTAGAGTGGACGAACCTCTGGCGCCTGTACCATGTTTGGAGCCAGCGGTACCAGTGGACTATCCAAAGACTTCACCAAGAATATGGCCCTATCGTCAGAATTGGTCCGAACCTCTTGGACCTCGACTATCCCGAGCTTATCAAGACTATATACGGAACCGACACTAAGTGGCGCAAGGTAAACGGCCCTTGGATATGTCCTGGACGAGTAATTGACACAGTCCAGACTGAGTTCTATGACAATAACGCCATTATTCTCAATGGCAAGATCACGCACAACCTCTTCAGTCAAACAAACCCAATTGAACACGTGCGCATGAAAAAGCCCATTGCCAAGTATTACTCGTCAAGTAGTGTTCTCACTTTGGAGACCAAGATGAACCGAGTCATTGAAGAGCTTTGTACGCAATTTGAGACAAGATATTCGAAGAACAACGAAGCTATTGACTTGGCTGCATGGTTTGGGCTCTGTAAGTCTCACAGTCATCCTATGCGAATCATCATTCTGACGATTTTCTTCTGCAGATACCTGGGACATGATCAGTACCCTTACCTTCAGCCAGGCCTTTGGGTACATGGAACAAGGCTGCGACTTTGACGACAGTATTAACAGCTCTGCTCTCGCAGTTGAATATTTTGCCAGAGTTGGCCAGATACCCATCATGGACAAGTTCTTAGGTAAAAATCAGATTGTGCGCATCGGAAAACCGGACTTGAGTCATATTGTCCGCTTCTCATGCAACCAACTTCAAGAGCGGTTCAAGCAATCAAAGGTGGGCAAGTCAGATGAGCCAGACTTCTTGGAGTATTTCCTAGAGGGTATGGAGAGTCACCCAGACCAAGTCGATGCAAAGCTTGTTCTTAACTTTGTTTTGGCAAATATCCTTGCTGGAGCTGATACCACGGCGATAACTCTCCGTGCTGTGTTTGGCTTCTTACTAGATACTCCACATGCTATGGAGAAGCTTGAGAATGACATTATGGCTGATGGATTTGGTGATGCTCGGGCTGTACCATACAGTTCTGCTCGCTCACTGCCATATCTTGACGCTGTCATCCGGGAGTCGCTTAGGATGCACCCATCCGTTGCAATGCCACTTGAGCGCTATGTTCCATCGTCTGGATTAACCTTGCCAGATGGTAGCTTCGTACCTCCCGGTGTCGCTGTAGGTCTGAATCCCTACATCATCGGGCGCAACGAAGAGGTCTGGGGCAAAGACGCCAATGACTTCCGTCCCGAGCGATGGCTCAAGGCAGAAGACGAAGATGAGGAGACCTTTCAACAGCGCTTGCGTACGATGAATGCGGCTGACTTGACTTTTGGTGGAGGTTCTCGAATTTGCATCGGCAGACACATTGCGCTTGTTCAGATCTACAAGGCCGTTGCGACATTGGTATCACGATATGAGATTCGGCTTGCAGACCCAAACACGAGGATGAAGATTATTTCCGGGTGGTTTCCACGTCAAACAGACTTGATTGTCAAAATGCGCAAAAGATCGAGAATCGAGAAAGATTGAATGAGGAGATGAAGAGAGAACAAAGCTGGTCAGATTGTTGAAACTAAATATCAATAACCATTCCTTCATCTCCTGGATACAAACTTCCTTCACTCTCAAGTCTTTGTAACATGGTCTCGAAATCCGCCCAGTCACAGCCAATCTCATCTGGTAGAATTGGTACATCAAATGGCTGGCCCGAAAACGGATCTAGTATCCCCTGATCCATTGCCAGAGGTGGATGTCCTACATATGCTGGATCTGAATGTCCTAGTGACTGTGGAAAGGTCTGACTTTCGCTTTGTTGCTCAGTCAAAGGTGTCACATTTTGATCGGATAGGCTTGTTGATGAGTTTAGTGCTGGAGTGTCTCGTTCGCTATTTCTCGTTGCTGTGACAGGTTTCATCGCTTCTTGGACGACACGTAAAAGACCATTTAATATAGTATTCAAGCGATCTTCTTCATTGATTCCGACACAGTAGCAGCGGACCAAGTCAGCAGCCGTTACAAGAAGCTGTAACAATTAGCACTGGTTCATGTTATAGAGAATAGTTTAACTCACACTTTGGTCAATCTTGGAGATACGTGAATGCGGCTGTTTCAGAATATGAACAGCTAGAACATACATAGCATGAAGTAACGGAAAGTATGCCGGCGCGAATAAATGCGAAGCTGAGTCCTCGCTGTCGGCAAGTAGATGGATAATCTTTCTTGCAGAATTGGCAACCATGGATTGACCGTTGCGAATCTGGTACTCCCATGGTGTGCCCTTTGCAATGATCTCGACAGCTTTGTGAAGGGCATTTTTACTGATGAGAAGGGAGTTGCGGTTGAGCATGATTAGACTACTCAACTGTTAGAATGATTATCAGAAGCTAGCATCTTTGAGACTTACGCGTTGTGGTAGTGTAGAGAGACGAAGGATGCTAGAGCTAGGTCTTCTGGGACTCGCATGAAGTCCGAGGTTGGTCTGGCAAAAGGTTAGCGGCCATACAGTTTTTTTTTCGATGGGACAACGAACCTTATACCAGCTGGAACACTATTTGCCCAATTGGTCAACATCAGAAACGCCTCTCCAGCGCTGTTAACCTTTTCTTTAATCACCGCCTCCAAGGCCCTCCTACTAGCCCTTTCCTCCAGCTGTCTCGCCGCAGCACATCGACGAGTCATCTTACTAAAGACATGCGCCATAGATAACGCAATGCGTGGCGGTTCAAGGGCAGCAGATTTGAGAACGTCCAGATCTAGAGTCTCGAACGCATCATCAGAGATTGTGGATACATATCCAAGCTGAAATGAAAAGAGCTTCTCATAGCTGTATAAAGCCCACCAAGCAGGGTTCCAGGCATCAATGTCTAATGGCTTTACTCGTTTCTTTTCGGGTTTGTTGAGGCCAAGGGAGTGTGCGATGGAGAGGCAGATACCGAGCGTCGTCCAGGCTGATATGAGCTCGTCGTTGAGACGGAGACATACTGAGAATAGGAAGAGGACTTCGATGGTTTCGTAGGAAACATTGCCGATAAGGTAGCCCAACGCATTGCGAGCCAGTGACAATGTCCCATCCATGTAAGCCTTTCGCTCAGCATGTTGGAGAATGCATCCTCCTGCAGCGAAGAGTAGGTGACTTCTCAAAGCGGCAATGTCAACAGCTCTCGGCGACAGACTACCTGGATGCGAAGGGTGAGATTGCACAACATCAGCTCGAGCTTGATCAAGCCGCACAACAGGGAAGAATGTATGTATCTCTCTTGCATATGCATCGAAGAGAGTCTGCGGGACCCATGTCTCCGGTGTGATCGGGATTCCGTGGGGCTGAGATGCCGATTGCGGGTTGAGAGTGGAGGGAGGATACGAGCCAAAATGATAGGGAATACTGAGCCGGAAACATGCCAGGTCAAGCCATTCCGTTAATACTTGAAAGGAAGTTGTTCCGGTGCTTTGTCGCCAGATCGGTAAAGGATTACTGATTGTATCGGTATGTGAAGAGTCTCTACTCTGAGATGGTCTTGGACTCTGCGATCTCGCTCGAATTGGCCCAGTAACCATAGAAATCGTCCTTGGTTCAGCAACAGAATGTCTTCTCTCCACTGCCCCATTATCAACTGACTGCAATCCATACTCTGAAGGACTCGCCGACGTAACAGACCCTCCATCTGTTGACTTTCCCGCCTCTCGCCTCTTGATCACTTTTCCCGGCCTCCGCCTATCTTCGGTAACGCAGGCCACTCCCGCGAGAATACAAGCTTGACAAGAAGGCTGTTGCTCATCGCAGCGCGTTTTGCGACTTCGACAATAATTACATGCGAAATTGAGACGCCGTCGTTTGCTGGATCTGGAGATCCCGGGGCTATCCTCGGTATCCATTGGCGAGGGCATGGGGTCGGAAACGTGGGGGGAGAAATGCGGAGGGATAATATGAAGCTATGATTGGGGCATTGAAATGCCGGCAGATGGACATGGATTCGGGTGACAAGGGTTTGAGATACAGAATCTGGAGTTGATGCTGTAGATTGCGGTGTTGTTTGATGCTGAGATACCGAGCCGATCGGAGGACGAAAGAGCGTATTTTAATACACGCGGTAAACTTTTCTCACTTTCCCCGCATTCTTCCTCCTCGGAGACTCGGCTCCACCCCCGCAATCTCGCGATATCAGATCCATCGTGTAAGCACCAATCGGAGTCTGTGAGTTTATGAGACTAGTTTATGTCAAGGTCTAGACTACGTCTCTTCTCCACGCCGGTTGTCAAGGGTCGCAATTGATGGATATAAACCTCATCTCGCTCGCCGATTTGGATGATGGGGACCAACTCATCCATTTGACAAGGCGTGGTCATGGCTGAGCGACGCGATTCTTTCGGTATGAAACCTGATGTTGATGCTGTAGAGGATGTCATCAAGACTCCTCATCATGAATCTCATGATGCTTCTGGTACTGTCAATTTGTACCAGGATGGGACTGTTGTTCTAGTCCCGACGCCCAGTCCTGATCCCAAGGGTAAGCTCACCGAAATTTGTTACTAGCGATAACTGACAGATTATGATCAGATCCTCTCAACTTGCCTGTCTGGCGCAAGTACATGATCATCCTCCTCGTCGGCTTCTACTCCGGTATCTCAGTCCTTGGTACCTCCGGTCTCGGCTCCGTCGCGCCAGAACTCTACGCGATATATCACAACGACAACCCCAAACGCATCAGCGATCTACTTACATATCCAACTCTCTTCATGGGAATCGGCAACTTGCTTTCCATGCCGCTCGCAAACGCCATCGGCCGTCGGCCTGTCTTTCTTTTCTCCCTGCTGCTTCTTACAGTCTCTGGAATCTGGTGTGCTTGCTCAAAGTCGCTTACGAGTCATATCGCTGGTCGAAATATTTTCAGTATTGCTGCGGGGCAGAGTGAGGCGCTGGCACCTCTGATTGTGCAGGAGGTTCATTTCCTTCATCAGCATGGTGTCAAGTTGTCTTACTTTGTTGGAGTTCAGAACACACTGACTGCTGCGCTCTTTACTGCGACTACATACATCGTTCCATCGATCGGACTGCCCTGGTGGTACGGCATCATGAGCATCATCAATGGCTGCACGATGATCATGTCCATCTTCTTCCTCGCTGAGACTCGCTACGACCGACCCGAAGACGCGACTGGTAAGCATTTGTAGGATTCTTCTTTACTCATACTAACAATAAACAGAGGGTGCAGTCCATCTGAGGCTCGACAAGAATGGTAACGTAACCCGCGATGGCACAGACGAAATCCTATACCAAGTCACCACTCGCCAAGGCGTCGTCCTTCAACCCGAGAGATTCGGCGAGCGAACATGGTGCGATGATGTGAAACTATTCCACGGCAAAGCGAACTGGAAGAGCCTTGTCTCATTCTACAAAGATGTCGGTCTATCTCTCATCTTACCGCCTATTTTCTGGATCTTCATCCTCAACGGTGCTTTCTTGGGTCTGTACATCTACCAAGCTTCGACATTTGCTGTTATTCTGGTGAAGCCACCGTATCTCTTCAGTCCTGAACTTTTAGGCTATGTGCAGCTTGTGCAGATCATTGATTGTCTGCTTGCTGTTCCGTTGCTTGGATATGGCTCCGATTTCATCTGCAAGTTTATGAGTCGTCGAAGCAAGGGTGTCTTTGAGGTAAGCCATCAATACAACTCTTTGGGATTTAATGCTAACTGCTACAGCCTGAATATCGACTTATTGTCTTGATCATCCCGGCCGCCGCCGCTATCATCTCAGCCATCGTCTACGGCCACGCAGCCGCCTCGCCAAACGATTACCACTGGATCGCCATTGTCGCTTCTTACCATCTCGGCTTCTTTGCCTTTCTGGGAGCGAACTTGGTTGGTATTACTTTCGTGATGGATAGTTACCCCAACAAGTCGGCTCAGCTTCTTCTCGTCGTTTGCGCTGGCCGAGGCTTTGTCTCGTTCGGGTTGAGCTATGCGACTGTGCCTTCGATTGAGACTCTTGGCTACGATGGCGCCATGAACATTCTTGCTATTATTTGTGGTGTTTTGTGTGCCATGGGAGTTGGTATGTACTTTATTGGAAAGAGGGTTCGTGAGTGGGCTCGCCGACGTATCTGGCCCAAGCATCACGAGGAGTAAAGTTTGGCTATATACGAGATCATAGGTACTAGCATATCATGTCCCAAGCTACACGACTTGGGGTATGATATGATAATCAATCAGGGTATTTCCTGAAAGGGAAATTACTTGTCTAATATCTGAGAATGATATTCCACCGTTATAAACCTTGCTTGGTGCGGAAGCTTAATACTGACCAATCTAGAAATATCACAAGTCGGATGGATGACCAACATCTGGTCAGCAACTTGCTGAGGGTGAGTCATGTCATTAGTGAACCACTAAGAAAAAAATGCCATGAATTTGCTTATACGATATCATCAAGCGAGTGGTCTCGGCGTGGGGTCGTATTGAGCTCTCCCCCGTCTCCAACCACTGCTTCTCAATGGCTACCCCTATAAAATCCCCGACGTTGTAATATATTGGAATTGAATTATAAACTTCCACTTGAGTTACGGGTTTAGTACTCACTAAGTTATCGGTTCGTTTCATTGATTAGCATTGACACATAAACTCAACGGCCAATAGCATTGCATCCGTGCACTTCAAACTCATGCGCTATAGTCCAGTGAAACATCATGTTCGTAAAGGTTTAATTAGACCCTTATGCACAGCTACATGGGTAGCCTGTGCATTAAATTACTAGGGTCAAATCTTTCTTCTGGCTCTTGAAGATTGCTAATGCATCTATAGATCAGCAGCTTTTCGCATAAACCCTAGAGCTATAGTGATACATACACTAAAATATGAAGCACCTAATAGGAGAATATGGAATCTACCAAACGTCTGTTTTAATTCTTAAAGCGCGACGATCCCATTGATTTGTTCTCCTTTGCTTTCTCCTCGTGCGGTTTCGCTTCGTGCCCATCAGTCATTCGTGATACTCAGAAACATTGTAGCTGATCATTATCGACCTAATACACAAACCATCACATAACCATTCTTCAATCATTCAATGTTCTCCGCCATGGCCAAATCCAAATCCGAGAAGAAAGAGGCCTCTCCCGAGACCGACGCAGGCGCCTCGGAAACTCCACGCCCCGTCAGCACCTGCGGCAGCGAGCATCTCCTCATGACAACCCGCAAACAAGCATCAGAGCAATATGCCAAAGCAGCCAAAGCTGAAAAGGCTTACCGCACCAAAAAGCGAGCTGCCCTTGCCCGTGCCAACTACAATGAAACAAAGAATCACTTTAAAGAAGCTTTCTCGCACTTCTGGCTTGCGTTGAAGGGAGTGTTCCCGGCGATTAAGAATTCAAGATATTTGATTGGTGAGAGGCGCGAGAAGAAGAGGCAGGAGGCTGAGAGGAAGAAGAGGGAGAAGAATTTGGAGAGGAAGAAGAAGCTTGAGGAGCAGTTGGCGAAGGAGGAGGCGGAGGCGGAGGCGGGGGATGATGGAAAGAAGGAGGAGGACAAGACGTCTGACGAGTAGCAAGTTTAATTTGTCATGAGCTTACGCTTTTGACGATCTGGATTGGCGGTGTTTGTGTCTTGGTTTTTGCGGGCGGCGTTTGTCTCTGGCTTTGAGACAGTCGATACCCAACTTACGCTCACTTATTTCTTTTGTCTCACGCAATATAGATTATTGTATTGTTTAGTTATAATGCATCTTTCACAATGAGCTATAGTCGTGCTCTCCTCACTACACCTCCGACGTTTTGCTTAAAACACCATATGTCTCTTCCCCATGTACTTTTGACGCTCAATTGATCAACCACCAAATAATCTAAGGGGTATCAGCAACTGCACTGTCTATAAAGATCCTGGCCGGCCATTCATTCCGAAAGATGAAGGACTTGACAATCCTTCACTGGATTCGCTTTGGAGGGATCTCAACGAAGAATCCAGAAAGCTCCCCAGTAAGAAGGATCTTGCCGATGGTGCAAGTGGCGATGAGCTCGGCCGGCTCGGCATCGCTATCGGGCGTCCTGCATGCCATCTTACTTGCGCCGAGTAAGCGACGTGATGATCACTTCATGATGTTCAATGAAGAACTTATCTTTCCTATCATCGAAACACTGGGTTCAATATCGCCTCTTGTCAGGAGCGACAGGAGCGACATAGTTTACTCTGAGACGAACAGCAGTGGATCTGTGTTCAGTGTTGGTAGCACTAACTGGAATAGATACCAGAATGACATTGCGCAAGTGACTGGGAATTTCATCTGGGAATTTCTAGCAAGAGGTAAAAAGGCTGCCTCGGGATAAAGAATTCATAAGACCTTCGGAATACTAGGGTGCTTAAATAGTCCCCGATGGGAGGCCTAATATAATATTGAAAATGTCTATATACACAAATTGTCAAAGTCTATCCATTATATGTTTTTACAGTTGCCGTTTATCTACCATTCATACCTGCCAGAGCTATCTCTCATCATTCTCATCCATCATATCACTCAGCCGCGCTGTCGCTATGAACAACAACCTTTTCAGCATCCTTTCCATTAGCCATCTCCTCAAAGTATGACTCATCCCTCTTCTCACGACTGATATATCCAGGTGGCGTCCACTTCGCACTCTCCCATGCCTTGAGATCAGGGAGACAGTACATCATGTCGATGTGCTCAAGGCTGAGAGTCTTTGACTCGTAAAGGAAGAAGTATACGATGAGAGTACCAATCAGGTTCATACCAGCGAAGACATAGCCGAAGGCATAGGAGATACCGGCGTCAGCGAACGGAGTCAAGAAACTGATTAAGACTGGGGCGTGTCAGCAATGAAACGGTTAGACTGACATGGAGTCACTTACAGTTTGCGAGCCAGTTGCTTGCCGTGGCCAATGAAGCCTGCTTTGCACGAGTGCGTAGAGGAAAGACTTCTCCAACAACGACCCAGCCAAGCGGGCCCCAACTGACAGCAAAGGATGCGATGAACATACAAGCAGAAACAATCATGACGATTCCACTAGTGCTACTGCCCTCTGGGTCGATGGCTGTTCCTACGGATGCAAAGATGAGAAGCCAGGCTGTCTGCCACAAACCACCGATGACAAGAGGCCAGCGACGACCAAACGTTTCAGCAGAGTAGATTCCGAAGAAGGTCATTCCGACGTTGATGGCGCCTAGGATGAGTTGAACGAGGATAGGATCATCGATACCGGCCGACTCGAAGATGGTGGCTCCGTAGTACTCGGGTCAGGTTAGTTGGTGTCGGTAAATGACAGTATCGACTTACGAAGAAGTAGTTGGCGCCAGTCCACTGTTGGAAGAACTGAACGGCCATACCAAGAAGGGTTCGGTACAGAACCTTTGGTGCCTTGTTTTGCACGCCAAAGCATTCCATCCAACTACCCTGACCAACCTTTCGTTCTTCCTCAAGAAGAATCCTCATTTCCTGGATATTGTCCTCGACTAAGGGGTTCTTCACATCATTCATCATACCTCTCAATCTCGCAAGTGAGGATCGTACACCTTCCCAATCCTCCCTCATAGCAAGCCATCTTGGCGACTCAGGACAAGCCAAGACTCCAAGACCAAGAGGAATAGAGAATGCCATCTCAATAGCGATAACGATCCGCCACGAAGCATCGTTGTCTTCGATCTCTCGAACGCCATAGTTAACGATGTTCGAGATGAGAATGCCGAAGCAGATCATCAATTGATATGATGAAACGACAGCGCCGCGAATCTCTCGCGGGGCACATTCGCTTTGGAACATGGGTACGCCAATTGACAGGGCACCGACACCAAGGCCGGCAATGAGACGGCCTATCATCATGTGGACCCAGGAATACATGGCTGTGATTTGGATGGCGTTGCCGAGGAGGAAAATCACTACAAAGATGGTGAGACTCCATCTTCGGCCATACCAATCTGCAGTGCTAAAACCGTTGTGTCAGTCAAGCATTGTGCGAAAGCGATGTGAGGGGGAACTTACTATGAACCTGACAAGGCTCCAATAAGACATCCGATACTCATCAAAGAAACGAGAATTCCTTGAATGGCGGGTACCCAGTACTTGGTGCCATCGTCATCCGTCTGAGCGAATCGATCCACGTAGTCTCTGAATAGAAGCATAGCCGAGATTTGACCTGTTGCATGTCAGACTTATTGACTTGAGTGAATTTTGGGTCACTCACCAGTATCATATCCAAACAAGAATCCTCCAAGAGAAGTGATGAGGGCCAAGACCATAGCCTCAGCACCGCAAGCTGTCCCATTGATGGTGAAAGATCTACAATCGCATTAGTTGGTGCTGAGTTGCTTTAAAGTTGAAAGAAAGAAGCATACTTATTCCCAAGCATGTTTACAATCAAAGTCTTGGAAGTGTCAGATCCAATTGATGTGTCCTTCAAATCGGCGGTCTCAACCATCTTTTTATTCCCTCTCTCTATTATGCGGATCCTTCAAAAAAAAGGACTCCTCACCGAAATACATCTCAAGTCCCATGAGGCCTTTCGAAACGACGACAACGCGATACTTACAACTCCAACTTTCCTCAGCGGATCAAACCCGCTCACCTTTATCCTATCGGGGAACAAGGCTAAATAGACATTCACCTCTAACCGTCTAGGTGAGGCTCCCCGGATATAACCATTTCAGAAGGGCCGATTTCAGGGGTTTATTGGGCCGAAGAGCGCCGGACCGGTGAACCTTGTAATCTTTATTCTCCGTGGAAGTGTTTTTTTTTATGGAGAATCACGCCGTGGGGTCACCACCAGACTTCCCCATGGATAGGAGAAATGGGGTTTTGCGGGTTGTGGGATGGGAAAATTGGTGGTTTCACTGCTGCCTGCTCTGCACCGCTTGTTTTGCTTTCGTTACACTACGTGATTTCTAACTTGTTTTGCCTTGATGCAAATGGTTTTCTGATCATCTGAGGATTAAAAGAGCACCTGACTTGGACTAAAAATTGTAAGACGCAAATGTGTGGCAGTGAGGCCGGTATAGCCGGTCTTGGCGTTTATCAGCTCGGGACGAAACAGAATAACACCTGACGTCGGCAAATATGTATAGGAAGACATAGAATTTGCGGAGAATTCTTTTATGCTTGAAGTTAAATAACTCACTTTAATTATCGCATCACTGGAGTATAAAGCAACGTTTCATCGCGCATTGAGCATATACTGACCGATGAAATGTGCATACTTCGAGAAAAGTCTTTTCTAAGTGGGATGACAATTACGTGTATTTTTCTTTGTCTGCAGATTGTTCTACAGTGGCAGAGGAGAATTATTCTCAGGCAAACAATTTTGATTCTGAGCAATCTGAAAGAAAGCTGGCCAGTGAATCAACACCAGTCAATATATATGGGTTGATGTATTTAAGACCGATTGTGCAAAAAGTCAGTTACAGTGGTTTGGATAGCTACAAGAGTCAAATATATATAAAAATAAACCTACTAAAAGTCGAAGCAATATCTAGAAACATCACCATGATTGAGTTACTCTTCAATACACGTGTAGAAATAACGAGGTGAAAATCTCATCAACCTCTAGGTTAGGTAAATAAATGCGAAAACTTCAGGAGAGCTGAGCTGATCCGGTCTCCACTTCAAAAAGTCCATTCTGTCTGACTGGCCAAGATAAAAATAGATATCGACCCGGAACTAAACGGCCCGGCTAAGACACCGGAAATAACAGAAAAGTGATAGTGACCTGGAAATAACACATTTAGCAGAACCTCACAGAACAAACATTGGAGCCAAGGCCTTTGCCATGTTATGTTCAATGATTGGCTTCACAAGGCCGGGCCGCACTGTTCATCATGACACGGAAGCCAACACTAAAATTGAACCCTATTACTCATGATTCCTCCTATGATTGCTCAAGAACCCATGTAGATGACGGCTGACGTCATGTGCAAACAACTGCGATGATGACAGCTGTGACAGCCGTAGGCAACCGCGCCGGACTCTATTAAATTTACAGCTACACATTTGACTCTTACTTCTTCAACCCCTCAAGCACACGAAAAGATTCAATCCTTCATCATCATCATCATCGTCATCATCATCGTCATCAATTCAACATGCCAGATCATCAAGAAATACCCAAATTCACCGTCAATTTATCTCAACCACCCGAGAATCGCTATGACGATATCATTCCGCACTTCAAGATCGCCGTGGGCGCATGCAACTTGCCCTCCTTGTTTTATGAACTCTTGAACGAGCTTGCTGGGAGCTACGTCGGAACGACACTGGCTGCTGCCTCGCGCTTGGTCATGCGACGTGTTCATTCAGAAGAAGAGACAGCGGAGTTGGCCGGTATCTCAATAGCGCTCGACATTCCCATGCACATCCTCGTCGCCTTCAATGTTCTCTTGGATCTTCTGCTCGGATGCACAAGCGGCGGAGTGCGCACTCTCGACCCGGACTCTGATGGGAAAGATACACGGCTACTGCATTTTCGGACTCTCGACTGGGCTATGGACAGATTGCGACAAATCATCGTCGAGCTCGACTTTGTTCGCACTCCTGGAGGCCCCGTTATCGCGACGACCGTTGGGTATCTTGGCTACGTTGGGGTCTTGACAGGAGTGAGGAAAGGGCTGAGCATGAGCTTGAACTTCAGACCATATCATGCCAGTGAGACTCTTCGACAAAAACTCTCTTTCAGATGGCATCAAGCGGTGGTGGTTCTCGGATACCGGCAGTCCATCTCGAGCACATTGCGACATATTCTCTTGGACGATTCTCCAGCACCAGAGACGCAATCTGATGAATCGTACGAGCTAAATGATATCAGCCCCGACGCGCAGGACCAATACGTACAAAAGGTACTGACAAAGCTCTCAACATCTGACTCGACTTCTGCATACCTCATCCTCTGCCAACCAGAACGCGTCTTCGTCATCGAGAAAGATCACCGAAGCGCCTCGATTCGCCAGTCAGACACATTCCTCACTGCTTACAACCACGATGCCAAGGATGAAGACGACCCTATCCCTCTTCAACAAGCCGCATCAGAACTGGCCGAAGGAGATGATGCAACAGGCATGGCTTTTGTAGTGGGTTACTCACTTGAGAGAAAGTCCCACCTGGACGACTTATGGAAGAAACGTGTTCGCGCTTGCAAGAGAAAGCATAAGCTGCAGAGTAATGTTGTGACACAGTCGGATGTGGTCAGATTCTTGGAGGACGACATGATTAGGAATGAAGAGACGCACTATGCTGTCATCATGGATCCGAAGGAGGGGACTGTTGCTTGGCGAAGGGCATATGAGTATGTTGAGAGTGAGAGTGAAGGCTGGAATACGGAGTGAAGTTGGGGATCCCGGACGCATGAGTGGCGAAGCACATATCATGTCGGCTTGGAACTACCTGGGAAATCACAGGGGCTCCTTGACCTCCAAAGTCTCTTGCGGAGAGTATAGATTAACAAGTAGACTCTAGACATTATACAACAAGAACGATGCAGTTGGCGTGCACGGAGCCATAAACTTAACTCGAGTGCATACCAGACTAATTACAGCTCTTTCAAGGGTCAATTGCCGGGAGAATTCATAGCGACGCTCAAAAGACCCTTCTTGTATCATGACTCCGAGATATGAGTCTCACTCAGTGGATATCATGAGCTGACTCGAACAAGCCAACCAACCAATGATATTGAACTTTGAACGAGCCGACCATTCTATAGCGGTGACCGCAAGCCTAGACCAGCTCTTACATATCACAATGATCTGCACGGGACATGAGCGGAGTTCTTGGCAATGTCCGCGGCCCACTTTGCATGTAAGGCTGACTATGTGACACGGCACGGCTCGAGGATAATCTGATGTCAGCAGCAAGACTACTTCCCTTATAATACATGTAGCTTTCAGCACTGAAAGGGTTGAATGCAAAAGGAATGGCCTAATGTGGAAGGTTAAATGTATTGCAGGGATATATTTGGCGGCTATTGGATATCGATATTCGGTGATGTGTTTGCTCACCCGGCATTTGATGTAGGCAACTACTCGCGTACATCATCGCTCTAAGATGTAAGTCTTGGCCTCATGAAGAGTTTCTGGGGCTGAAGAGTCAGGGCTGGAACAGAAAATCGAGCTCAAAATGTTATTGTATCTCAATGCCTGTAGCGACAACTGGTACAGTCTGTCACTAAAAGACCCAGCCCTCTGCAATCTAGCAACACTCTGATAGGTTCACAGACGGCCCTAATCGAATTGTGAATGGTTTGCCAGTATTCAAACCAGTCTCCACTGTGCCCTGCCTTTCACTGCACCAGCCGTCCTTCAGTGGCGGCTTTGACAAAAGGATTCGTCGCTTGGACCACGAGATATCTTGCACAACATCATCGGCAAATCATCAATCAGGATGAAGTACCCTCGGCCCGCCCATAAGCACTATCTTACCCGTATTGGAGGGCTCATGGGTACAGCCTTGCAACTACTATTGGCGGAGCCTGTACTCCGTCACAGCTGGACTAGGAATAAGAGACAGATTCACCTGATGTATCATGGAATCGGAGTTAACTTGCGTCGTTGCTAATCATATTCATAACTCTGGGGGCAAAGAAACAAGTCTTATGTCCGCGATGAAGGAGTAACTACATCTGGTAATGTCCGAACCTACAACTGTTGAAGAGCAGAGCATGCAACCAAGTATAAAAAGGAACTCAATGCCCACCAAGGAACCATCTCATTCTCACAACATCAGCTCTACCATCTAACAATCAACTACTACATCTTTAAACTCACTCTCAATATGAAGACCACCACCATCCTCGCCACTGTTGCCAGCATGCTCACCTTTAGCATCCAAAGCGTAGACGCAACATGCTACGGCTCCGGAGACCGCTGGCCCAACAAAGACCAAGCCGCCCAATTCGTCTGGGACGCCTGCTACGGCCCACAGGGCATGTTCTCGGGACAATTCACTCCTGGACAGACAAAGTGGATGTGTCCTCGCATCGGCAACGTCGGTCTTCTTTTCGAAGTCCAGAACAATTGGGCTGAGACGCTCGACTTGGGTAATGATGATTGTTATACTCGACTCAAGAATGAGATTTATGGATGTGATCGTGGTGGAGAGTCTACTGTTTCCAAGTGGCGTTTCCGGTGAGTTACTAACTTTGGTTGGGGCATTGAGTTGAGGTGCTGACTTGTTGGTAGTGCTGATCCCGGTAACTGCTAAATGCTGAGTTCTATATGTTCAGGACTCTGAACCGATGAAGGTGGATCGTTAGAAGGAAGGGGATTATAACAGAAGGATATGGATCTGTGCCACTCGCTTCAAGAAATAGTATAAAGTCGCTCGCTTCAAACAATAGTATTAGTCATTCGTTTAAAATGGATCAAGTCTAAATCGGAACTTGCTACAGCGCTTAAACAGCATGGTTCTCAAATACCCTGCTGTGTCGTTACCAAGTCATGTGGCATTTATGCATTAGAATCTCGCTGTAGATATAAATAAATCACCAAAGCCGTAACAGTCATTCTAAACCATAAAATACACATAACCATGGCCAAAAGATTGACCCTATTTTAACCATCAAAAAAGCTTTTTAACCTATGGATCAAGTGTCCTAAAGCTGCGTCTCTTCATCCACATCTGTACCGCACGCTGCATCTGTTCTGTTAAACCGTACGTCAAAGCATTGACTAGCCCTATAAACTGCGTTGAAGCTTGCAGACCTGTGAGCCATTTTGGCGATGTGCCAACTGACTCAGCCAAGCGATTGGCCATACCAGGCAGCCATAGAATTATGTATGCGATCGGGTATCCATTCAGGAGAAGCATTCTTCTCAAGTTGGGCGATTTCGGCATGCGGTGGTTAGGTCCGTTTCCACTTGAAACGTTTTGTGTGTTGTTGATCCCGGGGTCTTCGGTTGTTGGAGGTTCCGGTTCAGGCACCGCAGATGCTGACCACTGGACCTTTCCAGAGGCTGAGACATCTCCTTCGCTCTCTCCGTTTTTTGTACCCCTTGGTTCAAGTTCATATCCTACCGTGGTTGTAACCCATATCCGTTGAGTATCAGATTGTCCAGCGTTTTCTTGATCGATGCGCGACTGAGCGTTCGTGTTGTATCCTTTGGTCGTAGAGGAAGAAAGGCCGTATTTAACAAAACTGAAAAGGCGACGAAGTTTGATGTATATAAAAGTATAGATAGCAACAGTCGCAAGAAAAATCGCGATGCGCCAGCCGTGCGTGAGGCCGTAGCGGAGACCGAGATGTTGAGTCTGTATCCAGCACCAGTTGCCGCTGACCGGACCATAAATGTCCAGACCAAGTCCAACGAAACCTGTGAAAGTATTTAGCATAATTGGTAGTTTACCAGCTTCTGTGAACTTACTAGTGATCAACCCAGGAATCCATGGAACCAAACATACAATTGCAGTCATCAATCTAGATGAGTCGTCTAGGATCTGTTGCCGCTGTACCGCTAGCAACACCGATATAGAGATGACGAGAATATTAAAGTCGATGGCTTGTACTGAGAACTGACCAACCCAGGCATTGGCAAAGCAACCAGTGCTAGGGGGCGCTTTCGGATCCGCATAACCATCTTTAATGGCGAGAATTCCAGACACTGTATTGTTGAGACTATTGATAAAGTCTTGGCCATCTAATTAGGTAAATGCAGATGCCGGATGGATTAGAATGACCTACCTGCAATAAGGAGGTTGACGATCAATGCATGGCGGAAATGTCGTCGCGGTGGAGGCACAATCACATGAAGACAAAGAGCGAAAAAGCTTGCGACACAAGATAGCAAAGATCCGATCAATGTAGGAATCGAAATAGAAAGGTTGGCTGGAACATTGGTCATTATGACTGTATTAACGAGAGCAAAATATTTTCTTTTTTTTTCTTTTTTCAAACCACGCAAACCATCAAGGTGAGGACTCTGCATTGTTATAAACAGCCCCGAAAGGCTGACAGAGAGGCCTGAGCGAAAAAAAAAAAAAACTAAAAAAACTAGACCAGCATTGGAATGTCAGAATTAATGAAACTGTGCCAGAGTGATTGACAGGCTGATAGGTTTCCGAGATAACAACGACCTTCCGCTTTACACTTTCTCCGTGACATAATTATTGCTATCAAGTGTACTTTACACTCTACGCTAAAGAGATCGGCAGAAGTGTATTGCTCAAACAGGAAGCTCTTGACAGGACTCCAACTCTCATGATTGGTAGGCGGCTTTAGCTGTTTAACACCCTAGTTGATAATCGTAATAGCGCTATCCGAGCTCGGTGTTACCGTTGCTCAGGGGCTGTGAATAAAGTTTTCAGTTATTGATTCTGTAACTTATTTCTCCCATAATGGCAACTAAGTCCGCAAAGCCAAGGCTGAAGATAAGCTAAAAAAGAAGTCTATCAATAATCTTTAAGCCACCAGGTCTACACGTGTCTGGTTTAAATAGTGGTCTGATGGCTTTCTCGTCGGCCTGAATTATACCGCCACCGACGTGATTCTCGAGATTTCCTCTATGCCGTTACTGAAAAGATTATAGAGGTGCTCTATTGGCAATAAGCGATGTTGGAATTATTGCGCTCTCTATGATTTGGCTGGCAACCTGAAATTCTCAGATCGCAACTAAGCGCTTCGATACCAGGCTATCCAGTTTGAGAAGAAAACTCCGGTTACATGATACTATACTCCGGCTTAATCCATTATCCAGTCGAGTCATGGCACTAGTCGGTGCATATCAATACTATCGATTTCATGTTCCAAGGTTTGCAAGGTCCTACAAATTGGAAATGTGTTGTAATTGATGAGATAGACTAACTGCGTCTAGAAAGATTGCGAGAGTATCAAACTCAAGATACAAGCATAAAACAAGCTGTCCATATTTCTCGAGACTTCTAATGTTTTATCAGAGGTGCTTTTGTGGTCCAGTGGAGATCACGCATGGATCTGAAACGCGAGTCTGCTAGCTATGTTACGTTGCACCCAACAACTGCCGGTATACAAGGCAAACGATGATATCTTTTAGCCGCCATGGTAGATAACCGAATCGAGCATGCGCATGAAAGAGCCTTGTCGGATACTTGATGAAAGCCGCCCAGTTTTAATGGGTCAGATAAGTGCCGTCTCTGATTGAGATAATCCTTGATCTCCGATACCTAGGTTCATTGATTATTTTGTGAATGATCTATTCGGCAAAAAGGTGGAGTCTTTGAAGAGTGTAGATCATGGCAGCAGAGACGTGGGGTAGATCTTGGCTCATTTCTTGAGAATGTGCCTGGCGCTATCCACTCTGGTTAGCTTCTCTGGTGTTCCAGTTACGGCTGAAGATTGTAGAACAGCCATTCTCATCTCATGACAGCAAGATTTATTGGAACATCTATTTGCAGCTGAAACCTGTATCTACAAGGTTGTATTTGACTACGACAACTTAGAACGTCTATTGATATACTAGCCGCGTCATTGTTAGTGATAGAGCACTAAAGCAAGTGGTTGCTCAGGTACTAGGTTGTGTTGGGCGTATATATGCTTTCAGTCACAGCTCTCAACTGCAAATAACACATTCAGTTCACAATTTTGACATTATACCACAATGTTTGACCAATTTCTATGATTACTCAGGTGCAGAGTTCCAGCAATGTCTAAAATCGTGGACTTGGGACATAGACATGGCTTGTCAATGCATTTGAACATCCATGATCATCTTTTCCTCTTTGCTCTGCGTAACCTATGTTCGCGATGAACATATGAATGGCTTGCCGAGGCCCAACCTCAGGAGCTCCACGAGTTCGACAGTGTTGGATGATCTACAAAGCAAGGTTCAATGTCTCTCCACAAGGGCCAATCAACATGAAACACCATGACGCGCTTTTATATAAGATCACCCTGATGATCCTTGGGGATTACGATAACTATAGTTCTGGTGAAGATGTGAAGGCTATTATCCTTTATCGAGCAATCAGGGCGCTGAAAAGTGAACGTGATGATAGACGCTGGTCTACAATTCATTGCTTTACTTGGGCAATGCACATTGGTAGCCTATTGCGAGGAACAATAGCTAAGGCACAACAGGTCAAAAACATCAAGATAGTAGAATTCCAGCGAGTTAAGGAAAGAATCTTCAGATGTAAGCAACAGAGTGACGCGCAGTTGAGTAGCGTTCGTCAGCAAATTGAGCACATGTCACAGACGACTTTTCGGTATCATGCGGAATGCTGGGACAGGTCCGCATTGTTGGAGACCTTCAGGCCCAAGTCCAGGAGAACAAGAATGCCTTCGTGGTATCCGACACAACTGTAAGTAATACTTGAGAGTTCCGTTCCGTCATTGATTTTATGGTTTGCTTTCTCTATCAACGGCGACATAACCAAAAGTCCTCCATTCTAGCTCTCGAGAGTGTGAACCACATCAGTGATGGACCGCTGGACCCTTACGGGCTAAACTAGAGGCTTGAAGAGGCACACGCTGTGCAGCCAGCGCTCAAAGTCCCTTCTTCCATTACACAAAATACCTCTACAAACTTCAGCAGAAGTGTACAGGCCTCGAGGTGATGGTTGCCTAGCAAGACTGGCTTTAGAGCTGACTTAATCTTGTTGAGACCCAGAATCAAGAGTTTTTGCTAGAGGAATTAGTCCTACATCCATAAAGCACTTCGGTCAACTCATGCGTTGTCTAGCTGCTCTGATCCGTCTAGGCTTTGAAACACCAGCTCTTGTCGGCCCTGCCCGCAAGGTGTACTTACACTGAACACTACTGGATAGCCGCATCGTAAAATTGTTGGCTCAACTTGGGTCACCCAAACAAGTTGGTTCGGAATTGCTGCTCAGCGTCTAACGTCTATAAACAGAGAATTCTTCAGTAGTTGACAAGAAACAACTTCATTGCAAGGCTTCTCCTTGAAGTTGCAAAAATCGCATTGATTGATTCGCATTTTACTAATGATCCTCGAGTGGTTAGAGATGAGGTTCTAAATGGATATGGATCAAGCGTGCCGGATGAGCTTCTCCGCAGGCAGCAAAGAAGGTCGAGTAGAAGTTGGAGGTTTTGAGAAAACACCTAGTGTAAGCGCCTTAGCCTAGAGTCGCTCGAGTAAGGGACGTTATAGAGATTCTGACAGCGCTGGTGGCAGTTCCTGCAGATAGAAGCTCAAGGCCTAGTTATCTCAAACTATGCTCAACAGCAACAGAGCTTGAGAGCTCTTTAGCCTCCAAATATTTATGGGATATTACCAACGGCAATTTCGGCCAGATTCCAAGTCCTAATGCCGATACCAATTTCATGCTTGAAACATTGAATCGCTTGAAGATGATGGGGCCGAGTCATCCGTTATGAGGTTATTTATAGTACACTTTCAGGGGTCAGCCATAAACACGTGCCGTCTTATTGCAGTACAAAACCCGCACGATCAATGAGAAACCGCTGATCTTCATGTAAGAATTACTGGAATGTCCCGAGACCAAAGCTTGACAGCACACAGGGAGGTCCGCGGGAAATGCCATTGGTGGGGAACATGCGGTGTTCGGGTCTACTGAATATGTAGAATGCGATCCGGTCAAGCTGGAGAACTGTTTCACAGATCGCGGCTGTGATGGAGATTAAAGATAGTGTTCCAGCAGATTTAAACAATTCTCCGTGATGTTGTTAAGTCAACAAAGGAGATTCAAGTCATGGGGGTAGACTTCAGACAGCCCAGTCGAATGATGACGAAACGAAAGACACATTATAGTCAATTGATGCGATATATGGGTGATATAGGTCAATTAAGTACCAGCCTCAACTCGGAGCAGTGAGACGGCAAGGCTCGCTTTAACCGATGCTAATCTAGGAATGCAAATACAGTGATCCAAACCCCACAAGAGACTATGAACCGTCGAAGTGTACAGTAGGGAATGTCCATTTAGATAGCCATGGCAACGGCAATACCAGCAATGCCAGCCATTCCGAGGATATCAGCACCCATGGTAGGAGCAGCAGCGCCCTTGGACTTGGAGGTAGAGTGAGAGGTGGCGCTGGCCTTGGCGGTGTCGGTCTTGGTGGTGGTAGAGTGCCTGTCTTGTTGGTAATGTCATACAGACAGTATGAGAAGAAAACTTACTTGGTGCTGGTCTCAGTGGTGCTTGAAGCAGCCATGGCAGAGGTGGCCAGAGCAGCAGCGAGGAGAAAGTTCAGCTTCATGTTGAAAGATTAAGGTATTAACTTAGAGTTTAAGATCGGAAAGACTGTAGTAGTAAAGAGTGAATTGATTGTGGTGATGATGCAGTTTAAGCTTCAGAATGAGGCTACCACATCAGCCTTTTTGTACTCGAGTTGTTGATGATGTTTACTGTTGTTTGGGTGTAATTGCGTTATACGAAGTCCATTATTGGCTAATGCGTAAACCGGCATTTTGGTGCCGCATTCACCCCAGACTAGTCCCCAGTTGTACTAACTAGGTTGCTTACAAGCCTCAACGCGGGCCGAACAAAGGAATTCAATAGGTGTGGCGTGGAATGGTAACATCTTTTTTGAGCAGAAAAAAATACGAGACCTCCAACCGTCAATCATGCCACTATATTTGAGGATGACGCGGCGCTCTCTCAGTCAAGGCTGACTCCGCTCCGCTCCCCCCCTCCCCCCGTCATCCGCGGATCACCGTTGGTTCGGCCGGAAACTAGGCAGTGCCGTATTATCCAGGGAGTTTAGAGTTGACATCAATTTATGGAAATTGCCGAGGTCTAGAACCCACTAACGAAGGCTTAGATCCAATTGTTTGATCCTGTGCTTCGAGTTATTGGTTCCAACGTACACATGTTTCGGCATTCTGGTACCGAGTGATCGCCCCTCTGAACGACGGGGGTTACTTGATTGGTGCTGTCCTGGAAAACATATCATGTGTTAGTTTAGTTCATCCCTGGTGACATGCAGGAACATGATGTCACAGCGGTATGCTAAGAGGAGAGTTGGATAGCTTCAGGGTAGTAAGGACGAGTAACAAGCATGAGAAGATGCTTCACGATTAGGTCTGTCCCAGTAAAGAGACTCAGTATTCAAGCTTAATGTGAGACAGCGGGTATGCGATGTACAACCATCTACTCAAAACAATATTCCGCGAGCATGGGATCTATGCTTAATGTTAAACTCGGAGACTACAGGAGAGTGAAATGCAGGTTGGTCAACGAAGCTGGACATGAATATCCGTATTGACAATTCATTGCTTTTCACCAAAGTCCTTGTCTTCATCAGAGGTCCATCCGCCAAGAGATGCGATCTCTTGGCACCTCGCTTCCATCTTCAACCTAGCGATCTTACAGAGATAGAATTATCATCGTTGGTCCAAGGACACATGGAGGATTCTGAAAGAGCTGACGTACGCTGCCGAATGTGTCGTGATACTCATCATCCTTTCTTGAAGCTGCTTCACCGCAATGTTCCTTTTCCGCGGGGGGCTGATTAGGAGTACGCGTCGTATGCTGGATTCGGATCAGCTAGCCAAAAAAAGCCTCAAGCAGAGGAGATTTATGTTATCCGACGCGCAATGAACTTTTAAATTGATGCTTATTTCTTAAACATGGTGAGTTTTTAGGATCGCGGACATATTTCTTGTTTTAGCTCTGCTTGAGGTTACCCAACCAGAATAGAGTCTGCGTAACCTGACAGTGCACTACATGGTTCCTCTCCGTAAAGATCCCTGTGCCATTCCCAATAGTACACTCACACCCCTCTTTGTCTTGAGCTTTAAACTGAACCATTGGGGAAGTGTTTAAATGAGGCAGAATCTAGGCTGGATCCAATGTAGGAGTGACGACCCCTAAATGAACCGGGGCTTCGCTGTCACGGCTGCTTGTATGGGGTCCTAGTCTCGGTCTTCCTTCTGTCACAAGTCCAATGTGATCACACTGTTCAGAATTGTATTGCTGTTGATCTCGATAAGAAGTTCTCGAATGCTCTAGGGACCAATGCACACGTTAGCCCTTGTTCACTGTACGCAGTTTTAGTTTCAACTCACCACAATACGTGTGCAGAGCCTGCAGAAATGGAGCTCCAAGTAGCAGGATCGGGACCAGCTGACCAAATCCTTCAATGATCTTCTCTGATTCCACTCCTTCCCACGCCCCATGTACGTATGTTCTCTCCGCTTGGATCCACCATACTCCGAGACCAAACCACAGTGCTCCGTCGAATAGGAGAACCCCCAAAGCTTCAGAGTTCATCGCATAATGAAAAAACATGAATATCCACTGCCACCACACTCGCTTCTTTTTATCTTTCGGTGATTTCATGTCTCTGTTATCGCGGCATGGGTTTCTTATCCTGCTCATGAGCCATATCAAGGGCGCGGGCCATAGCGACAATATTTGAGTTGCATAGCCCTGGATGAGTAAGACATAACTCACAATCATCCAATCCAGAGGACTTCCTGCTTTCTTGCCAATTGCGCAACTAGCTTTCCGGTCATCGTTCATATCCCATCCTTCAGCACCATTGACAAATGCGCAGTACAATAACAACCCCGCTAGTATGAGCATGCCGATAACCCGACATACCATATCTGCACCCAAGGGGGAGGTTGTTGCAGCCTTCTTGAGACCTGACCTATTGTCAAGTTGACTCTGAACAGGCCCAATGAATGGAAGACGCTGTTTCATGCCTCTATTCGTTTCTACGCGTATCGCGTAAAAGGTCAATATATGTATACCACTAGTGAGCCATACAAGATTAGTAGCCGTCATGAAATGATAGACCGATATGTCTTTTCTTTTTAACTCGATGATGGCCGTCAACAACATGGCGATTCCAGTAATGAGTTGTGTATCAGCAAGCGTTATTAAAAAAGAGAAGAGAGCACGTTTTAACCTGTTGATACGTGCCCTGAACCATGCCGACCTAAGAAGAAGCATGAGCAACGGGTCGGAGATTTTTCTTCGGAGCCAGTTGTCAATCGGATTAATGGATGCTACGAAGCCAAGATATTGTGGTTCCAAGCTTTTAGGATTAATGAGGTCTAACTCAGATCTAGCAATTGCCAAGTAAAAGCTTATACTCAGAATTGCGAGGCATGAGGCCGTGATGAAAGCGATTACAACCTGTATTCTTGTCAGCCATGGTTGGACAAGAGCGCTGTGGCAACTTACACCAATCCCTGCAATATCTGGATCAGGATCATAATCAGTGTCGCATTCTGTCCATTCTGAGCTCATTGTAAAATATTGAGGCGGTTAGATTTTATAAAACCATATCAATATCCCTCAGTGAGATAGATCTTGGCGATTGAATGGTGAATTATAAAGTTCGAAAAAAGAAAGAAAAAAGGGAGAGAAAAGGCAACTTGATCAGCTAGGGTCCAGATAAATTTACTATTTCGGTTATCTCCATGCAATCAACGATCTACAGTACGTCACCTGGGAAGCGCTAAGTAAGCCACAATTCAATTGTCTCCGGAGGATTTGAGTCCTTTAAGGGGGTCGAGATCAGTACAACAATTGAACATTTAACTCACAAACCGGCAACGAAGCGTGAAAAATTAATTCTATGAATACGGATTGAGCATTGCGACTAAATGGCAGAACTGTCTACATAAAGTGAAAACTGTATCTGTATGTATCAACAGCAATGTCTTGAAAACGTCGCCAGCTTCTAAAAAGGTTAGCTCCTGTAAACGATTACGATTGCCACTACTACTAAGCTGGTTCAAGAGCTGAAAGTGGCTAGGAGCATACTAAATTTACTTGTAAGCAGTTGCCTAAAGTTTATTATAGCTAGATATAAGCCAATTTACGGCTAACAACTCGTATTCAATTCATGAATTTGAGTAGTGCCTGTAGTTCAAAGATATGGGCATTTAGCCAATAGCAACAGGATAATAGATCTATATTCGCATTTTAACCAATCTGCCTTTTACGAATCAGCCGAATTGACTAGACGATACTTAAGTTTATATATTAATATGGTAGTATTGGGTTTTAATTAATAAGCGCAGAATAAATACTTATCTTCATACAGTTCTGCAAACTAGTAGTCCTATCCTCTAAGTACATAACCACCACAGGGAGAAAAAATAAGAAGAAGGATAAGGACAAGGACAATAATTCAATATCCACAATCAGCCCTTAAAGTCCAGTATGCCGTCCCGCTTAATTGCCAGTCGGCTTGGTAGTAGTGACAAAAGCCGAAGACGCAATCTCAGTCGCAGGATCCTCTTCAGAGATCAAGCGCCAGTTGCAAGGAATCTCCTTCCAAGTCGTCTTCCAGCAAGACTTGGCATCACAGCCATAGGCAGTCTCCGAGTCCTGAGTCAGGCAGCGCTTCCCTTGCCCGGAGAACCGGAAGTGGGCGCGTCTTTTTCCCCAGTCGACGCAGAACTCGACCATGGCAGGCACAGAGGTCTTTCTGCAACCTTTGTTGGCGTTGACGTTGTAGCTGCCATAGTCGGTGTAGAAGACGGCGTGGCTACTGTCGCAGCTGCCAACGGCGCACTTGGTGAAGACCTCCATACGGTCTGCCGAGGCGGTTAGGGCCAGTGTGGCGAGGATAGCAGTGATGTCGAAACGCATGTTGATGGAGTGTTTGGGGATAGTTGCTTTGTGCTTTTGCTTTTGCAAGCTTGAGAGATAATGACATCAGAATCCGTCGAAAGAGGACTGGAGAGGAATGAAGGTGTTGTGCCTAGAGTTTCGATGTCATTTCAGCGGCGGGTGGTGATAATTTATAGTCAAGAGGTTTATATATTAGCCTATTCTCCCTTGATCATGATATCGTTGAAGTAATTCTTCAGGGCAAATGTAAGCAGCCTGAGGTAAGTGCCAATCATCTTGAGTCTACATCAATGATGCCTATGGAAAAGTCTCCACAGACCAGTCTGGACTGATATAAAGCACCACATTGCTACCATCATAAGTTCCTATCATTCTATATTGTAATGATATCCTAGGTTTTGTTGCACCGAAGGATTTGGCGAGGGCTGAGAAACTGCATCTGTACCATGTATCTCCTGTCAATGTAAGCTTATGGTGAGAGTCGCTTAAACTGCTTGCCAAATAGAGATTGCTGCTCCATAGCTAGGGATCCACCAAGAGTATGGTGAGGTTATCGCTAAGTAGAACCATGCTTATCGATGCAGAAAGGTGAAAGTATTGTGTAAGATGGCCTGTTAGTAGTTATTCAGGTTGTACTGTACCCATAGCTTTGCGATTGGATCATTCTTAATCACAAGAACATTTTCTCGTATGCTCTTCGACCCACTCATGAGAAGATTTTTACTTAATGGTACAGAACAGTTTGGATGGATCCAGCACTGTTGCAACTCTATGCTGATAGTTTGGAATAAATTAACCAATAATAATACTATAAAATTGGCATAATTAGTCCGAAGGAAATCACATACTTTCTTTCCCAGATGTTGACCTGCTAGAGTACTGTAATCCTTTCTTCCTTGAATAGTGATTAAGTTACCCTGAGGTTTGGTGTAGGTATCAGCAGAAGTTCAAAATCCTTGCGACGTTATGGTGATCTGTTCGGAAGGCTAGGGGAGTATTCTTTTGTTCTCAGTATTACTAATTAGATGTTCCATTTCTCAGAACCGTGTTTCGTTACATTATTTAATTTCATCAAGCGAAAAAATGACAAGTCTCTTTGGTATTTTCTGTTCATTCGATAGGATTCATGAGACATTCGGTTTGGAAGTACAGCTGCTGGAACACGTTTGATGAACACACAACTCCACAACGATTGGGAAAGTTTGATAATGTTCGGAGAGGAATTTAAAGAGACTAATTGCCTCATCTTGCTTTCGAAAATCCAACCTTTCTAAGGAAAAACTCCTCTTATTGCAACTTTTGTTAACCAGTTAACACACTTAAACAACTTTTACTTCCCTCTCATCACACTAAAACCTTTGCAATGTTTTCCGCCTTCAAAACTAGTCACTCACCCGAGGTGAATGCCCTTATCAAGAAATACGGTATCACCGATGCCCTGTTCATCAAGAATTTGGGATACTTTACTAATATCGGTCTTGCAGAGATTCGCAGCTCTGGCTATACAACAATGCACACTGGTGTTCGTTTGATTGTCCATGCGCTGAAAGATCCTATCGGACTTACGCCTACGGAAGTGCTTATACTCAGCTTCTGGGCTTCCCATCTCGGAGTTGCAAAGATGTCCTTTCTCGGGGAGCATGCGCTCACCATTTTCGCAGCAAGAGGAGGAAAGGGGCCGTACTCGGAGGGGGACCTTGAGTTCATGAACATCGCCGCTGATTGTGTCAAAGGTGCGGTCAAAACCACTGAAAATACGAGAGGTCAGGCCTGTACCGAATATCGTGACATCTTAGACATAGCTTATGCGTTGACAATGAAAGGAGGAAAGGAGCGCCTCCTAAGTGGAACCGATAAGCCTCAGAGAGAGGCTCCAGGAGCGGAGAATATCCAGACGGCGCCGCCTGGTAAACCTGAGGATATCATTATGGGTAAAGAGGACATCGATAAACTCACAGACCCTAAAGAAATCTACACATTGGCAGGAGTCGAACTTGCCATATCTCGTATTGAGAAATTTGACGTCTCATTGAATGCTGAGAGGTCTTACCTTCACAAGGCAGCCCGCCATCTGTGCGAGAAGCGAGAATTCGCTCGGCACCGACTCAAGAGATTGAAGGAGATGCATGCATTCCTGAAGGGCAACAAGCACTAGACTGACAAGAGAAGGAAATTAGACGTCAGAAAAAGGAGGAGACAAATATCATTTCAGGTAAGCAGATCTACCCAGCTGGACTAGGAAGAATATTCTGAGCAAATTCTGCCGTTTTTTGGTGAAAGTGTAATTCTGTATCAATCTACTCAAAGTGTAAGTCTTTGGTTTGGTGTAATAGAACAACTTATGAACACATGACTTCCTAATACATACGAAATAGGCTTAATCTTGAACATATTATGACCTGAAGTCATGTTCAGCAAGCCACATACCATGCAAAGTCAGAAGATTCCAGAGACAAGATTGGTCAGGATTCCAGCTGCACTCCAGCCTAGGATGTATTGGCTTAGTCGCCAAGCCAGCCGCTTCCAATCAGAAGCTTGACTAAGACTTTCAGCAACGCCAACACCTGAAATATTTGTCTGAATATTGGTTTGCACGGACAGCTTGAGCTGAATTTGGAAAAGGAACTTTGCGTGGTCTAACAATTAAGTCAACTTTGAACAATATATAAACTCTCGTTTCTCCCTTCTTCATTTTTGCATTACTTTCGTTACTACCAAATCTCAAGTCATATCGCTTATTTTCTCGTATTAACACACCATGTCGCGAATGATCCCTGCAAACGAGCCTCAGTATCTCTTCAAGTGCAATATTCGCTCTGAAGTAGGTCCTTTCGCCGACCTCGCTGGCGGCGGGGGTCAATACCCTGCCGTGATTGCATAGTATGTCCTTCTAAGCCCGACTTCCCAGCTAATATGCTAATGAGAACTTTTTGCAGCGATAACCGAACTTTTGAACACAATCCGAACCAGATCTGGAATATCTTTTTGATTGGGGGAACAAGCAATCAGATTATAATCAAGAACAGTGGGAACCATGAAACTCTCTGTGCTGATGGTGAGCTAGCACTCCTCCCTTGATACTAAAAGCTCAAGTCCAATACATGTCCTAGATAAAAACAGAGAGATCAATTGTAGAAGAGTGGACGATTGGGATAGTCACGGCCACTGGTTCGTAGAAAGTGGCGATATCAATTCGCTCAATGATGATACAGTCATCAGGTAAATATTCTCAAGCACGAACTGGCATTATCTAACAAGATCGTCTGCAGGCTTCGTAACGGTTACTTTCAGTCCTGCTTTCTGGACTTGGCCGGCGGCAACTTTAGGAATGGAACTCCCTTCATGTGCTGGGAAGGGAATGGAGCTCCTAACCAGCAGTTCAAGCTTTGGAAGCGTTAAGAGACTCCTGGACTTCAATGGGCTTAGTAGAGCGGATGGCGGTACTACAAGAGGAAGACAACATGTCCATTACTATAATCCTAGTTCTATTATCCCGCCGCTTTAAAGTATGTCTCATGCCAACTGCTCTTTGTAATGTTTAGTGAAGTCGTATTCGATACTGGATACTTTCTAGAAAGATGTTAGTCTCACGTTATGAACGGAATTTTGAGCCAGATCGAGAGGACTTACTAATAAAAACGCCTTCATCTCGTTTTTATCCTTTTGCAGATCTTTCAGGATACCAAAGAACTTATCCGTCTCTAGCACCGTTTGTGGATCTGATGTCGCCACACGGTTGAGATTCTTGATCGATCTTGGGTCCACGTATTTGAGAAAGATGTCCCGCCTGACCTCAGCATACTTGTCAAGGATGTCCCCGTTCGCTAATCCATGGTAGTATCCTATAAAGCAATCTGCTAAGCCACCGACGTCCAAGACAGCAGTCATGCAGCCATATCCTCCCATTGGGTTGCAGACATGCGCTGCATCACCGGCTAGAATAACACGGCCTACTTTGAATCTTTCAACACAGCGGTTGTGGATGTTGTACAGATTGGTTTGTTCGATCCGGTACTCTTCGGGGTCCGGATTCCCTGGCAGCATCGCCTTCATGTGTGCAGGTCGACGGGCCAGGTATTCTTCGTCTGTCAAGCCTAAAACTGGATCTCCGTAAGTGACGCGCCAGAGACCCCCCTTTCCTCTACGGGCGATTAGACCCCAATGATCATTGCTGACCATGTAGTTTCCACCATCCCAGTTATGCTTCTGAAAGCCATCATAGTAGACCTGTCTTGGATCAGCACTGGAAGGGGAGGATAAGGGCAAGAACACCAACGTTCTGAACAACGAAGCGGTAGGGCAGTGTTTGGCCAGGCCAGTCTCTACCGAAGAGTGAACGTCTCACAGCACTAGATGCTCCGTCACATCCAACGACGTAATCGGCAGTCAATCTCACTTTATCTGTCTTCCCTTCGCCTTTAACAAGAACATCAACATAAGCCGAGTTATCATCCTGACCAACACTCGTGACTTCATGATTGAACTTGACATCTATCAACCCTTGTCCTTTCTCAAGACAATGACGATATAAGATCTGAATGATCTCACCAAGAGGCAAGATAGTCATACGATCAGGATCATCTTCAACAAGCGAAAGGTCAAGGCTGATAAGCTTCTCATGATCTGACACGCGTCTCCAGCAAATGCTTGGGAATTTGGCAATACTCGCCTTGCGGATGTCCTCGAGAATACCTGCGCGCCGGAACACTCGTGTAGCAGGTACACCATATTGAGTTGCTCGCAGACGTGTGTCAAGATGCGGCCATGACTCAAGGACAACTGACGGGATGTTCTTTTGGGCAAGGAGAAGGGCAAGTAAAAGCCCAGAAGGTCCAGCACCGACGATGATGATCTGTAATTTGTCAGAAAAGTCTTGGGGGCTAGGTAGTCAAGCATTTCTCACACTTTCGAAAGGGCGACTTGATGAAGATGTAGTCATGATTTGAAGTGGCTTCCGGGATCAATTTGTATAACTGACGATGCTGAGCATATATTTGGTTTGAATGTTGCTTGTTAGATAAATCCAAGATTAATTCAACGTCAATAAGAATATGAAAAAAAGGTAGACACGGTATTTTATATGTCTGACTGTCGTCAGCAGAGCTAAGCTCCGTCACAACCTTGTTGCCGATCCCCGCCCCCGGCGCGGGGTTACACCAACAGATCTCACATCATCGGCAACTGTAACCGGTAATAACGAGGAAACAGACACTAACTTGAAATGGTCAAGACTTGGCTTTCCAATACTCAAGACGTCGTCACAGTATATTCCATCATCGCGAAGAAAAGGAACGTGCATCAACTTCTCAATTAATATTATCACTATTGCAATGCCGAGATCGACTTTTTGGCAATAGTTACTACAAGCAGAATAGGCCCCTATTTTCAGATATTCTCCTAATACTAATACTTGTATATTGGAAGGGGACTTAGAGCTCCTGACTAAAAGCAGGATAACAGGGGCAGTAATGATTGGTTTTCTCATTTCAGGTTATAAGGGAACATTCGATATGGCATTAACTCGTGACAGGTAATTAAAACTGAGTCTTGAAAGTTGATTTCCTTAGAGACTAGGTATATAGAAATTGAAAGAGTTACGCCTAAAGCATAACGTTACATTTTGCTGATAATATATATGTCTATGCTAATGTATAATAAACTTTGCTATAATCCTTTTTCTGAAATATCCAAAGTAGAGTTTAGAATCTATCCTAATATAACAATACTTATAATCAGATATATCCTAATATAACAATACTTATAATCAGATATATTACACTGCTTAAGAATCTTCTTCTTCTACCCAGGACTGCTCCGTATATGCATTTTTGTAAGGACCTATATAATGAACTATTTAAGTCACCAACAGTTATGTTTTGTTCAGAATCCTCATGTGCCAGCCATGAAGCTACTCTAACCATTCGTGTTTGGAAAACTTGGGCTTGTCGTGAAATAAAATGAGAACCCCGATGCAATTATTTCAGAAGGACAGTGTCTTTGGGCTGTTTGCAATTTTTTGCCTAAAGTCCCGGTTCCAGAGGTCTACGGCTGGACACAGGAAGATGACGTCGCTTTCCTTTACATGGAGTATATTGATGGGGGCACTTTAAGGGACCGTTGGGACAGTTTGACTGTCACAAAGAAGGATGTCGTCCGTGAACAGCTCAAAACGATCATGACTAAGATGTCTCGTCTACACCAAGCATCTGACCAGTTCATCGGTAGGGACCTCCAATCATACCCATAGACCCTGACAGACTTAACCGCCGCTTAGGTAACATTAACCATGGGCCCCTGAGAGACATAGTCCTTGATCACGATCGCTTCCCCCCCCGCTGGTCCTTTCGCCTCGGTAGCCGAATTTCACAATTGTATGTCAGACATGTTCAAATGGCCCGCCAAGGTGCATCAGCCGGATCTTGATCCTGCCGATATCTTAGACACGTATCGAGAGATGTTGCCGGATGACTGCCCCATCCATTTCACGCACGCGGATCTTAACCCTGTAAACATCATAGTATCCAAAGATTCTCCTTGCCATGTTATGGCCATTCTTGATTGGGAGCAGTCTGGTTGGTACCCAGCCTACTGGGAGTTCTGCAAGGCCGAATTTACCTTGGAGCCCAGTTCAGAGTGGCAGGCTGTATATATGCCCAAGGTGTTGGATGAGCCGGATTGTACTGATGCATTTTACTCATATACCAATTGCATATGGCCTTGATGTAATAAAAACATGACTGAGAAAACTATCACTCGATTAATTAGTTTTTATTTTATTTTAGTTTATAAGGGGACATTTACTGTAATAGAAACTTATAGCAGGCTATTAATATTAAATTTTAAAAAGTTTATTTACTTTAAGATTAAATAAAATATTAATAAAAAAGGTATTTAAAGTTGGTTTTATATAATTAGCTATTTTTTATACAATAGTGGAAGTAAAAAATCTATGATATTATTGTTAAATAATAAAAAGACTCAAGTAAGCTTATATCAAGTTTAGAGGACTCTAAGGTAAGTTTATTTTATCATCCTAACTCAAGGTCCGCAGCTTTGCTCCCTGATGCTATAATAATTGTGTAAGTGAAGGCCCAATGGTCAAGACTTGGTATTCGAAACTCAGGACTGTCACAGTATAATTTATCGGCGTAAACAACAGCAGCCAGCATCAACTCCTCAATTACTATTATCACTATTATAATGCCGAGAACAACCTTTGGTAGCAATTGCCACGATTAGAATGAACAATGTTATCTCCCCCAGCACCAACGCTCACGTATCATAAAGAGACTTAAAGCTCTTGACCAAAAGCTGGATAAGTAGGAGCCGAAATGCCATCGCAAGAGTATCGCACAATGTATGGACTAGCAGTAACATCATTGCCGACAAGGACTTGCCCGTTGGGGGCTGTGATGGTGAAGGTGAAGCCACCACCATATTGAGCCTGACCATAAACAAACCGGATGGGAATGTATTGACCTGCAGGAATATCGACCTCGAAGTGCGCACTACCAGCGATATGATCAGGCTGGTTATAAAGGGCCTTGGCATCAGCGTTGGCAGAGTTCCAACCAGCGTACGCCTTTGCGCCAATCCAGAGGTACACGGCGTCATTCGCATAAGGGATGTCGAACTTGTAGGTACCAGCGTCGCAAGAGTAGAGATAACCATGATGGTTCAAAGCAAAGTAGTCTAGGTTGAGGTCGGTCGTAGAGCCGTAGATGGGGCCTGAAGGAGCATTGCTGCTGGACTGGTACAGACCACCAATCTGACGGGTGGTGCCCACGTAGAGGGGGCTGGCTTGCTTGAATGATTGGGGATGGAAGCTGGAATACGTGGTATCGGTGTTTTGAGCTGGGTTGCTGTAGTATGCCCAGTCAAAGCCGAGATTATTGCAAGCGGAGGGAGTAGGGCATTGTGCTGGACCGGTTGTAGTTGTTGCCTCCTCAGTGGTGGTGGTTGGGACCTCAGAGGTAGTGTCGGCAGCCGTAGTGGTCGTAGTGAGCTCAACGGTGGACTCTTCAGTTGTCTGAGAGCTCACCTCAGTGGTAGAAGCAGTGGGAGCCTCAGTTGTAGTGTCCGACGCAGTGATAGTGGTGGTCAGGTCAATCGAGGTAGACTGTTCTGTCGTAGCGGAAGTGACCTGAGTGGCCTGCGAAGTTACTGGCTTGCAAGGTCCGGCAGAAACACCGACGCTGAGACAAGCCAGCACGCTAATGAGTGTCTTGGAATTCATCATGACGTTGACGCGTTGTATAAAAGATTAACGAGAGACTAGTAACCACTAAAAGAGTGAATGGGTGAAACAACGATGTAAGTCCAACTGCGTTGTTGCGTCTGGGGAAAAGCGTTGATAAATACCGTCTCCCAACTTTTCCCTTAATTTCATACGCTTTGGTAGCTTGGTGATAGCTCGCTGACTAGACCACTTATAGCGCAGTGCTGACTTGGACGTTTGGTTTAATTTTACTGGCCGGCTGCGATTGGTGAGCCCCTGCATGGAAAAATCGATAGTTTGTTCGCTAAGATGATTCTCACAGACGCTATTGAAATGGAACCTGGAGCGGCTGAAGGGATAATAAGGAATTTTGGAGATGATGATGGGCGTTCAGCTTTGATATTTTTCTAGAAAACGGCCAAGATTACCGTACGCTATTTGGCTTTTTTCTTTTCTTTTTAAAAAAATTCACAGGATTATATTTCCAGTCTCCCTCAGAGTACTGCAGAGTCAGACTTTCCAGCGCTTGGCACCTTGGTGATAGAAATAACCAAACATAGCCTAGAGGCACAGACTCCTTATCTACGTTTGACTGGATTTGATACCCCTACGCAGCATAGATCACCAGCTGTGGAAAAGGTGATATGGGGATACCAGGACCTAGAACCTTCGCACGTTTTATCTGGCCTTGCTGATTCATGGGCAATCGTATACTTCGTATAGTAAATGTGAATGCTGTGCTGGCTGAAGAGTTGCGTTACAGATGGGGCGTTACCAGTCAGATCGACATGGCCGACCCCATCCTTCAGTGCTTCCCACTTCAGACTCCACCTTGTAAAATCTCATGAAAATGGATAGCACCTAAAGGTCGAAGTTTTAACCAGTATTCTTGCCTACTAAATGACAAATCTTTTATTTGCTGACCTGATAGTCGTTTAACTAGAAATGTTCAAAAAATGATCTACAGCACTACCTACTCAAAGACCGAGTTCACTCAGTCAAGCCCCCCTCGGCTTTTCAATGCTGTTATTAATTGTGAATACTAGAGAATAACCATTATTTAACTTGACCTATAGTTATAACTAAATTGATACCCAGGGATATTGTTTTATATCTAATACTTTGCCTCCTATCTCAAGATTATCACGTTGTCGGCTACTCTCAATATTTAACTTCTCACATTACTTCTCGAGACGATGTCGTCAATACTTGGGTTTCTTATCAACAACCCACCAGCTTGCCAACTACCTAAAGTTTACTTGGATGAGACGATTGCGCAAGCCTAATAAGGCCTTCTTGAAAGCAGGAAGCAACCAAAGTACCATCATGGCTCCAGATCCGCGAAACCACGAGTCCTCTCTCATCGTCCGCCCAAGGGCTTTCCATCTCCACGAGCATCCAATCATCAGCCCGTAATTCACAAAGGTTATGAAAGAAAATAGTATGATCCATTGTAGGCGCCATGTTCACTCTTTTCTCATTACATGCTCCCTTGTTATCCTCAAGCTCCTCCAATGCCAATGCGTCGTAAAAGGCCCTCTTAGATTCTTCCGGCTCTGTTGTCCGATGCCCCGCGCTTCGTGATTCGGAGTCTCGGTAGGTCGGGTTGGAAAACCGAGAAGCGTTATGGGCTCGGAAAGCAGTGGCTAGAAAATAATTGTCTGACATGTAAACTAATGCCGCAGCGTGGGCGTGATGGTTGTCGTTGGTCTTATCCCTGGTGTTATCTGAGGCACTTTCTGAGCTTCTGTCTGAGTACTCAGCCTCGTTGCCGCTGGGCTTAAGGGGTAGATTTTCTATTCGTCCTCTGGCTCTGATCCATTGGTAAAACCTTTTCCCGTTCGGTGAAGTTGAGCTGTTCTTCCCTGCACGGACGCAATCACAAGGCTCGTCCGGACCGGCCTGGCCTGCGGCAGATTGAACAAGTGGACTCGACGGAGGCTGCATCCCCTGAGGTATTGGTACTGTATGCTGGATGTGGTTCTTCTTCATCTGCTTTGGGTAACTCCCCGTGAAGCTCGCCGTCGCACAAAAAACAAGCTTGTCTCCCTGCAGGGCGCGAACGATTCGTGTCGCGAAGCTTCTGGTATCTCGAGCTCTCTCCACGCGGTAAACAAGAGTAATTTGAAGTTGAGCTGCGTGTAAGAAATGGCAGTGAATGCTCTGCACCGTAAAATCGGATTGCACGGTCTCATATGCTACCAACAATGCTTGGGCCATGACTTGACCACCATACGCGCCACGAGCCCACAGTGGACAGTTCAAGGGGCCTCTGTTGGTGAAGCAATCATCTTCGCTCAGGGATCTCAGTGAGACCACCTCCTCTATGTGAGATATGCGATGCTGAGATCCCTGAGTTTTGCTGTTATTGCTGTCGTGTTTAGACATGTAAATGGTATCTTATCGTGATTCCTGATGTGAAAAGGGGTGCCGGTAGAGTCAGTTTAGCTTGATGTGTTGCAGATTTTATTAACATGCGAATTGACGGATATGTGAGAGCAAAGTGGGTATTTCTTAATATCTTTTGATCAAACACTATACAGCAATAACCCAGATAATGTATATGGAGTAATCGGCTTAGTCACGGTAACTTCACAACAACTAACCGAGGTTAGGTTGTCCAAGCTAACGGAAAATGTGGGTTGAGTACAAAAGTCAGTAAATGAAGTACCGATTGTAGAACAAACGACAGGTATTTGTTTTGTGGACTGCATAGAAAAATAGTGTTTTGAGTATCTATAAAAAGGTTTACAGTAACAGTGGCTCGCCACATCGATGACTTGACCTTCTCGTCTCCCCGTCATCTCACGGCTCTTCCAAAGCTGTCGTACACTCTTCTCCACGGACATGACGTGTGTTGCGCTTCTTTGAATTATGGTAACATCGACGCCATTCTCGGTTAACTCGAACGAAATGTCGTGACCGGATGTTGCGGCGCCTACGACGATGGCACGCTTTCCTTTTCATCAGGGCCCGTGCGGTGGTGGGATGAGTGAGTAACTATTCCGCCATTCTGAATAAGCTCCTCCATACCGTGTACATCGGGGATATTTGGGCAGAGTTCCAGAGATAACTGTGGCATCATCAAATGCCGAGGATGAAGAGTGTGCTTTGTGCCATCTCCCCTTGTAATGGTCAAAGCCCACTTGCTCTCTTCCTCATCGCTCACGGCAGTCTCTCCATCCAGGATTGAATGCGACCAGACATTGAGGTCCATGATATCTGCGTAGTTCCTCGAGAACTTGGCCAGTTGCTGTGTGGGTAAAAACATAGGGAACCAGTGCGGAATCGGCAAAAATGGCAGATGGTTGGTGAATGTTGGGCCATGCAAGGATAATGACGCATAACGACTTGCTCAGCTGCATCCCGGGCCATCGCCCTTTTCGATGATGAGATGTGGTATCCCCAGCACTTTACAGCGAGCCGCCATCCAGAGGTCAGTGTGTCCGGGCCGATAATGACCACTGTTGGCTGGAATCCCTCCCTGCCAGCTGCCTCATCCTCTCTGATCTACTGGTAGGTTCTGGCTTGCCTAAAAGATCATGGTACTTTACAACTTGATACCTCTCCTTATCTCTATACTCTGCATGCCAACCACGTACTATCGCTTTGGCGGTGCTGGCACTGTAAATTATCCATGATTTGACATCACCCAGCTCTGTAGCCGTGCAAGTCTTGGCCCTAAACTGGCTGAGATGGGCCACGCCGACGCCAGTGCCATGAGCAAAGTTGATTTTAAAATGGAGAAAAATGAATGAAAGGTCTGGGCTGAGAGTTTCCACTTATGCAGGAGCATAAGGGTTCAATCGGATGTTCTTGATACTCGTCTTGGGCATCCGTTCTTTCAAATGGTCCAGATTTTGTCATGCCCTTGAAGTGTAAAAGCTTGTAATCTGCCAAGGGTACTTGGTTGCTGCAGTATTGGTTTGGAGTAATGACATCACCTCGACCACTCGTCTAAAGCCAAGGTAGACAATGGACTCATGTGCAATTTTGGATTCTTCTGAGTGGCTGAACTTGATGTAATAAATGAGGAAATCTTTAGTGGTGTTTCCCTCAGTTGAGGAAGAGTGCGCGCGAAAGTGCAATCACTATAGCAAGTATTTAAAAGTTTATAACAAGCATAACTAGATCTGCGTACTGCCTCAGGATATTCTCATTCCAAGACCTTGGTAATTTTTGGTAATGTCATAAGGAAATCCTAGTAAAATTTAAAGCCTTCATAAAAATGACTGAAGATGATATTGAGAAAAGTCCTATACTGACTGTCCCTATCGGAACACTTTCCAGATTACTCCACCCAAAATCTCCATCCACATCAAATCTTCCTATTCAATCCCCATATATGGACACTGAGTCGCAGGAACTGACCATCTGATGATTCATCCTGGCTAGTCTTGGCTACAATCTCGGTGTTATTGCAACAGCGGAACTTCACCACTACAAGACGAGAGCATTTACAGCGTACGAGCGGCGATATCAAATAACGTAATGCGGCTTTGGTGGTTTCTTCAATTGTGGCTCTATTTCATATCTACAAGGCAGCTTCAGACGCTCTAATACGCGATGCCCTGTCGCCTAAAAATGAGATTCTCAGTGCGGGTGCTGTGTACTGGAAAGCTTGGACGCTGTTTGGGGCTATTTTGATCATGGCTCTGAACCTCGAGACATTAATCTCATGAACCCTCCCTTTTCCTTCCTGGAAGCTAAAGAGGTCGCAGGACGGTAAAAAAAAAAAAAAAGAAGCGATGAATGAAAAGCCATTGAGGCGATGCTCGATAGTGACCTGCAGTCATTCGCAGCTCAGCCTTATCTTTCAAGCTGGTTACGTTGGCAAGCTGCGAAACTCGCATTGTTAACTCTACAGTATGCCTACTGGTGTTCCATCGAAGAGCTGATTACAACCAACACACGAGCCAACATGACGTGCCACTGCGAATACTTATTCAACTGCAGGGCTGTGCCGGGTTAATAATCTTGCATCGCCGGCGGGGCATTTTACAACTCATAAAACATCCTCTACAACCAACACAATCCTCTCTATATCCAACCAACACCTGTCTTCATTTTATTTTGCTAATCGGCCCACGTTTTATTGTTTTGAAAACGCAACAACCGGTGCAATGACAGACAACGGACCACGCGATAAACCAATTACTACCTGGTTCAGGTTCAAGCTTCCTAAAGACATTCCGCTCGATGAAACCTTATTCCATGCTCTGCATTCATGTAAGGACGGCTGGACACATGTTAGTTTTTGCAGTCTGCTAGTTTGAGGCATTTACTTACTTCAACCAGACATGCTATGGGAGGATCAAAGAATCTCCTGACGACTGCGTACTTTTAGTCAACTGGGATTACAGCAGATTCTGGTTGGAATTTTCCCATTCAAGTGACTTGGCAGAGCTACTCGCCAATCTTGGCGCCCATTCCAATGTTCCAGTGGTCACGCAGGTGATCGACTTCTCCAGAGACTATGTAACTACGGCTCTCTCGTCTCATACTGAATTGAAGACGGTTTATTTCCCGGCTTCAATCACTTCAGAGACCCGCAGTGCAGTTTGGGACAAAGTACGCCATCTTGGGACTACAGCTGCCTACGGGAAAAAGCTCCAACATTTATACCCCTACATATCAACCCCAAGCTTAGGTTGGGTCGAGGGGAGCGTAAAGTGGGATGAGAAGGATACTGTCGCATGCGTTTGGGTTCATAAATGGAAGAATAAGGAAGCCGAGGAGAAATTTAAGATGACTGAGCGATACCCGCATACAAAGGATGGGGAGTTCGTCAAGCCGCTCACTGTGGACGTCTTTGAGCAGGGTCTGAGAGATTTGGGCGCTTTGGGATGGCAGGAATGTCATGTGGACTTTAAGACACGACACTATATTCCGTAACTGAAATTATTATAAAACATTGAATTTAACTGTTCTGAGAGCTTGAATAGCGCTAGACGATTAGGCATGAAAAGTTTATCCAGATACCAAGAGTGCTAAAGATTATTTGTGAAGTTCTGTACTCGAGCAAAGATAGGTCTCTGCTACTACCCGCTTCGAATAACTAAATCTCTACCAGGCTCTCCTATGACGGTTACGCGCTTTTCCTTTGCCCTTTCCTCCATCTTTAGCATCCTTGGGATCTTTGGGCTGTTTCAGTTTGGATTTTGTACTGGCAAAGGTAAATCGCTCATTTCTCTGTCCCAGAACGCAAGATAGAGCATATTGCGTATATGATTCGGGATTCTTCAAGGCGTCCACTGTATCGATAAAGTTATCATTGTCATCGGGGCTTTCATCCTCATCCTCTTTTCTAGGCTTCGTAATGTACTTAAGATCATCTGATAAGTGCCATCAGTACATCGTTCGCGGTTTAGTTATGACGAGACTTACAGCTTTTCGGTTCTTCCTTTGTCTCTTCAACTCCGAGGACGACGTGGAAGATTTCGTGGAATAAAGTCATTGACTGGGACTGGAATCCCACAATACTTGAACCCTCTTTTTGAATGTGTCCGAGGTTATTCAGATGTTCTCGAAGGTTCTTCCTCTTTTTCATGTTCTGGACACAGATAGTAACGGTTGTCCATGTCGTTCCTTCCATAGTAGATCCATAATTACTGTCTCCGGTATCATACTTGGTTGAACAATAGTCACCCGGCTCATCGATAAGGTATTCTCTGAGATCAGAAGACCAGAACGGGACCGCTAGATATATTTAGCAGGCTAGGAGAGACTTGGGGGGTATTTTAGTAACTTGGTACATACCTTCGGCCAAGCTTGGGTCATCCGGATCTGGACTTGGTTGTTCAACCTGGTTTCGCACTTTTCTAGGCTGAGTCTTATCGTCGTCATCTGTAAACTTCTCGCCCGTGCTTGGATCATAGGCTATATCATCCCAGTCCATTTCTAGAAGCATATTGTTTTGTCAATTACAGGCAAGTAAGAGATAACAGACAATACTTACGTTCCAGCCACCTGCTTGAGCAGAACAACCAAGGTTTGCCCCTCCGGGGTACGAAATCGCCATCGATAAATCTCTTTACTAAATTCAATCTCGCTGTTGAAAGGGTTTAGTAGCTTGCTACCTTATATGAAATGGAACTGAGAGATTAGGTAACTTACTGCGAGCTGTTGCTCTGTGCTCGGCATCAGCGGGCGGCGGATCAAGAGCAAAAAAGGTGTACACATATTCAACCCCGTCCTCACTGTCATCCTGTGCGTAGAGGAGCGCAGCGTCAACTAGTCTTGTCATATCTGTCCACCATTTATTGAGCGAGCCTTTATGGTTGTCACAACCGCCAACTCCAACGCCACCTTGTTTGACATTGAAGACGGAGTTGATTGATCCAAGAGCAGATTGAGCTAAAAGAACAAGAAGTAAGACCGTGCAGGCAAAGAAAGATGGATTTTGGGGGTAGGCCATAACGCGAGATGTGAACAAAGCTGAGATGTGTAAGAGATGATGATGTATAAGTGCTTAAGATAAGGAATATAGGATTGGTATAATCTTGATGGCGATGGTTGAATGGACTTGGAGCAGAAAAGTCCAGGTTTATATATCTTGTCCGAAAAGCTGCTGTCAAGGTAGGCTGGCAAACGGAAAACTACTAAAGAATTGACCTTTCTAAAGATCTAGCATCGCCATTTCCCTAATTGCCGCAATATCTTCCAAAAAACGACAATGTAAGCGAAGTAAATCCTCCTGAGCGTTATCTCATGTTGGCTTGGCTTTACAAGTCTGAGTACCAACATGGACAAGGTTCTGAAAAAGATGGTTGGTTTAATGTCGAATGACCAGCATTATTTCAGTCTAAGCGCCCGCATTGACTAGTATTACTCAGTACATAAAGTTATGACAGGGGCTTTGGGGGCCAACAACGTCGGACCATCCGTATTGGTTGGAATTGGCCCAACGTGTGAGCCGATTATAGAAAACACCACCATTACAACTCTATGTTGGCTTTTGAAGCTGTTGGTCCTCAAAATAATACATTTGAAACAATCCTTTATGCAACTCAGCCTCGGCTTTCTACCTAAATGTTCAAAGCACATCGCATGACTCCCCATGAGAAAGGAATTCCATCCAACATTCACGCTGATGCCTCATCCCAGAGGTAGCTGTTGGCCCAGTCATCACATCACAAATGTTTGTAACCAACAGCGCAACGATGCAGGCGCATATTAAATTATATTAATACCGCAATGTGGCTTAGGGGAACAGCCAATCCTCGGTCATTAATAGCCTTAGAAAGGGCTTGCAGCCTCGCAGTCTGCCCTGATGCCTAGTCTGAAGTCGCGCGGTAATTGTAAAATAGGATTTAACCCATGTTAAGGTTTACATCCTATATGCAACAGCTGTTTCAAAGTCGATGTTGCTTCGCTCTTCGGTCATTACTTTGAAGATAACCTTAATATCTAATTATAGCCAGACCGTGTAGTAATTTTAGCCTATCGGCGGTTTCCTCATCCGCTTCGACGGTGGTTGCATTTGCCTGACCTTTTCTGTAATACTCTCGGGCTTTATCATGATATATAGGTATCCCAAGCTGAGACTTGTCTAACTTGTCTTAAATCTATCTGAAAGTCTCACATACTATCATCTTCATTCACCTTCCTCGCTCACTCAACGACGTCAAGACTCATCGTAGTTCAATACTACAATCTTCCTCTTCTCTCTTTTTTTCTCATTGCCTATTGAAAGCTAGAAGATATGAGAGTTCAGGCCTCTTCATGGTTGTTTCTGCTTGGAGCCCAGCTGGTCACAGCGGCATCCTATCCTGTTCAATCTACATGTTCCGACGGATTTTGCATGTGTACTGGCAATTGTCGTATTCTGAAGCAAGACGAAACCTGCTGTCCTCCAGGGGATGGATGGCTAGAGCATATATGTGGCCCTAGTAGGTTTCTCCCGTCTATCATTTAGTGAAATGTGACTTATCATGTCCCAGGAAAAGCATGTTGCCGTGAAGGCTGCTGCCGGGAAGGTTGGAAATGTGGTGACAATGGCATGTGCGGACCACCAGTCCCATCCATTCCCAACCCAACCACCATTATCACTCTCAGCAAGCCCGAGCTATCTTCACCCACGATGGACGAAGATATTTCTAGCAACCTTCCTGAAACCTCCCCCCTTCTATCTGTGACAACAAACCATGAGGGACAGGCCTCGAGAGACACTAGACTGTCCTCGGTATCGTCTCGTGTGTTTATTACAGCAGGGCCTCCAGTCTTGACTTTGCCAAGTGATCGAGACTCTAGTGTCTCAACTCCTGATAAGACAAGAACCGATCTTGATGGCGTTATATCCAATCCAGGCAGTAAAATCACGACTAACTCACCCGGAAAACCAAGTACTCAATTTCCAGTTGGAGACACTACCATCTCCGACACCAACACTGTTCCCGTCCCGTCCAGCGACCATGGATCTGTCATTACTACGCCAGGAGGTGTGGTGACTATCATATCTTCAGTTGGTTCCATTGAGCCAGGAACAGATCTCTCTGGGTCAGGCACCGGGATCTCCACTGATCTCGGAGGTGGAGGTGAGGCTTCAACTCAAACTTCCATTACCAATCCCAACGGCAATATCTCCACAAACCCTACTTCAGACGGAACCCTTCCAACGACAGAGACAGACGGTACTGTCGTCACTCACAGTGTTGAAGTCTCATCTACAGCGCCCCCTGACCACACTGCAACAGATGGCACCGTCGCAACGAGCCTTACCTCCGATATTCGGGATACACTGTCTCACCCTCAACAAACAACGGGCCCTGCAACTGATGTACAAGAGTCAAGTATTGTGCCATCTGATACGCCAACTGGAGTCGGCTCTGTCCCAAACACTGACCAGACAAGTCATGGAGAGCATCAGGCCGGCAAGCCGGGAGATACGCTTGTTACTACACCAGCCACTAAGGAACGAGCCACTACTGCGCCTGGTTCAACTGCTCACATCTTAACGACTTTATCTGATGGCAAAGTTACGACGCTACCAAAACAGAGCAATAGTCATGTTACACAGGCCCCTAAATCCACCGAAACAGACGGAATCGTTCCTGTCATTATCCCGATCACTACACCGGTACCTGATCCAGAAAGGAGTGATGACGGTATTAAGATTCCATGTGACATGTGGTTTTTTGACCTCTGCATGGCTCCAATCGGGGGATGGAGTTTTGCCCTACCACCTGGGACTCATCCACCGTATGTTCAGAAACTCACCTTGACACAAATGCTTCTATTACAATGCTGACAACACTAGTGGACCGCCTCCCATAATCAAGATCGACCCTACAGCCCCGATAAGGGTCGACATCACTGGCTCTATCCCTTGGCCCGGATTCACGTACGTCAACATGACCCTAGCCCTTCGCATTCAGTACTGACCCTTGCTTCTTAGTATCGACCCGGCCGGCAACCCAACATTCTCCAGCAAGCCAGATGACTGCAAGACTGAGACCGCTATGATGTGTATCACCACTACATCTTACGGGGTTTCTGTTGATGGGACTATCACGTCTACAACCTCAGAGAGTATTGGTTCCAAATGCGGAACAATATACGGCTGTGATGTTGAAGATGACAATGCCTCGAAGACTATCACCAGAGCCACTTCAGCCAGCACCGAGACGCCTACTATAACAGCAGTCAGGATGACTTGGGAGAAGTGGATTATCCGTGACTATACGGGGGAAGAGCTCGATGATATCGCAGACGCCGCGCAGTCTCGACTCGATGAGAAATTTGGTGGATCGGCGTCTACAACACCTGAAACGACAACAGAGGCTTTTCCTACGCTTACCCGCGCTCCTAGCGGTATTCCAACATCATCTGGCTTCTCTTGTGTATCAACAGTCACCAACACACAATGTGGAGGATCTGGTAACCGAGAAGCCTGTGTTGAAAAGCCCAGTTGCGCCTCTTGGGTCAACACTGCAGCTGTTACTATGACGACACCAGAGGTAACGCCTTACTGCGACCAAGGCTACGAAACATACACTGCGACGGCTCATGCAGCCATACCAACTCAAGGAGGGCCCTTGAAGTTCTTCATTCCGACCGCGGATGACAAGGGTTCAGATTGGGACTTTATCATCGATAGCGATGATGTCAAAGAGGCTGTAAAGAGCTGGAAGGTCGGAAACGACGATGACGACAGTATTGAGAGTGGTAAGGGAGGAAAGGGTCTTGCGATCAAATGGAAGGTCCCCGATGATTCCAGTAAGATATACATAATTCTAGGCTTCCATGCAGGACTAACATATCTCCCAGATGGTACCTATGTCGAGCTTGAACTCGATGCCTCAGATATAGATGAGAAAAGGATGGTATTCAAGGCTAAGGGAGGAGTTGTGAGTACATCTACACTTTTATACAGAGCTATTCTAACAAAAGTTCCAGGTCGCTTGCATGACGAACTGCAAAGATGATGCCATGACAACAACAGATATTGATGGCATGGTTTGCACCCGTTACCCATGCAACTCACCGACCTGTGAGCAAGGTCCTGCACCTAAGCCCCAAGCTGCTTGTGAGCTGGTCGAAGATGGACTAGCCGTTCCTCTATTCTATACGGTGACCATCGTGGCGAATGGATACAGTTGGATAGACGATGATGGGAAGAAGTTGAAGAAAGAAGAAAAGGGCTGTGGAGCAATGACTGATTGGCATTCAACTGCGATTGAAGTTGAGACAGGTGACGGTTGGACAGCTCGGCATATGTTTACTTTTACCCTGCCTATAACGATCAAGGCAGGGTGCGTAGAGAGGGCCATTGAAAGTGCGGGAGGGCCTTCTGGTATTCAATGCGACAATAAGGAGGGTGATTTATGGTTGTAGAATAGTTTAATTATTTATGTACGCTTATAGTGAAGGCTTGAATTTGACTGAGGGACAAAGACAGACACGAACGTCTGATTATACTACAGCTTTGACTTGTAGCAATCCTGAGTGGCTTGAAAGCTAGACCTACCCACAACAAACTGACAAGAAGCCATCTGTGTCATTAGCCGGTCACATCTCAGCCGCTCCATCACCACTGCTTCCCCAGCAAACATGATTTCAACATTGCCATTGTTCCATCGCGGCAAAAGTGTTATCTCCCCCAGCGGTGGGACCCTACCAAGATAAGGCTCTCTAAACGCCTCACATGTGCCAAGTTCAGGACCAAAACTCGCAAGCATTGCTGCACTTGCTCGTGTATGATCTGTGACCAGTGCATCAACAGGTCCTTTGGGTATCAGACCTGGACTGACAGGATGTGATTGGGCTATCTCGAGCGTTTCCCAGAAGACCTCTTCACTCCATTCATTGTTACTATTGCGAATTGCCAATGCTGCATGAGCCAGCGCCTTGGGGTCAGGAGAGATGAAGTCGCTGGTGTTGAGAACCACGGGGAATAGGTCGACGGCAGCAGGCATATAATTATGCGGTAAGGGAGGCGTCAGACGGCGACGAATGTTTCCAGCAAAGACGATCTTGCTAGTCTCAGGTAATGGATCAGGGCCTGAAAGGCCTGGGGCATATTTGGCGGCGAAGAATCGATTCCATGCGAAAGCGGTCAGGCAGTCTGTCGACGACACCTTTGTGCCCTTGGGTAACGCTCCTTGGATCATGTGCTGAAGGTCTTTCATGGATGACAGCGGAAAGGTCCAGACAGAAGATGATAGAGTGCGGAGTTCATCTTCAGTGAACCGAACGAGATCGTCGTTTGTAAGACGAGACTTTGTAAAGAGTGTAGATACTTTCTCGGCAACTTCTTCTGGGCGTCGAGGATCGAGCATATCGAGATGGGGGAGCTTCGCGGCTCGTGCTGCCAGCTTATCGAGATCCTCTTCAACCTGCACGTCAGGTGCCAAGAGAGAGCGGTCCATCAAGTGTGCTGATATCTGATGGGGGAGCGGAGACACAGGCTGGCCATTCACTCTTGCAGTAGCTACAGCGCTGGTGTTATCGGCCCAAGATCTGAGAAAGTCCATGAACTGAACAAGATCTCCGATAGCATGTGCAATTGACATTGTCAGGACTATTCCGCCTTTTACAACGTTGAACTGAGGTGCAATGATAGGATCACCGTCCTCAACGTATGGAAAGTCTTTCGGTCGGAGCTTGCTAAGCCCATCGTCTTCGCCATCTCCGAATGGCCACCCGTTATCTTTGAGCTCTTGATAAGAGGGAACGTCCGGGTCGTCGCGGTGGTCTTGATACCAAAAGTTCGTGCCAGCGTGCGGCGCTTCCTGGATCTCGATGGCATTGCGTCCGGTTTCGTCCTTTCTGATGACACCAGAGAGGTGCGGATGCTCGTAAATGCATCGGGAGAGGCCTTGTTTGCAGTCTTCGTACAATTGTCGGGGGTCGGTTCCTGGTTTCAAGGGAAAAAAGTGCGTGGGCGAAGGGTATACTGATGCTGTGAGATTATCGAGAGCTGAGCATTTCACGATAGAAGGCTCTAGGGGTCCCGCGGGTTCAACCCACGAGTCGGACATGGCTGGTTTGTTGACTATGATCGCAGACATCAGTTGAGTGTAGTTGCTTTGCTGTTATTGAAGAGATAAGAAACAGCGAAGAGAGAATATCTCTTATCATTTGTAAGATGTCAGGCCACTCACGAGAAAGTGACCTTCCTCTTCCATCGTCAATTGTGACACATGTTATCAGTCTGCCAACTTCACTCTGACATCTGTCTCGCATTTATTATAATTACACCCTCTCTCTTGTCTTATCGCAACCTAAACTGAACACAGCAACACCTCCGAATAGGCGGTGTTAACAATAACACTGCCGATCTTTATTGTTTTTGGGCTGCAATTGTTGCCTTAGAGAGCCTGGAATACTCTTTGAACCTTGTCCAGTTGTGGCTCGGACCTCACTTTTGTCATATAGGCTGTCGTATAAGGTATTAGCGATATCGCCAATCAACTCTAAGCCTCTAAGCATCTAAGCGATGCATCATGTCTTAGTGAGAATCTAACTGACGTAACTTACGCTTGGACCAAAAACCAAACCGGAGCCCGCTCTACCTTCGTATAAGGATCTGCAAATATTGGACGAATTAAAGGATCTGCATCAGAGGATGCTACAAACATGATTTATCACATTGTGTCAGATAAAGAGGGCCTCAATCATTGAAGCACACATGCAGCTTATTGCTGCAAGCACGACGGCACGTGTTGACCGAAGCGCGAATACGATATCTCGTTGATTATCTGAAGTACGAGGCGGCAGGGAGAACTGTATATACACATATTCTCGTATTCTCAAAGCATCCATCATACTGTTTTAGTCTCCTCACTTAGCCCACTTTGCATTTCTCAGTATTGAAAGCAGTTTATTCGCCCTCAGATAACTTCCAATATGTCCAGCTCGATCCCATTTACTCCCTCACCCAGTTTCACTACTACAATCATACAACCGCAGCCTAGCACACAAGGAAAAGTAGTCAAACTATCAGCAATTGACCAGATAGCCCCAAGAGACTACATCTCATCATGCATGTTCTTCTCGCTTTCCCCATCCACAGACAAGAGACAGTTATTTCACCTTTTCGAGCGGGCTCTAGTCAACACCATCAGCGAAATCCCAGAACTTGCATGCTGTGTACGACAGCGAACCGATAACGCTCGAGAAGAGGTCGAGCTGTTTTTCGACAGCAGTCAAGGTGCTAGAATAAACTACAGAGACTACACGTCCCAGGAGCTGCGTACCTTGTGGAGATATGGTACCTATCAGCATCTTGACAGAGAACATTTCCCTCTTAATGTGCCCAGGCACATAATGTTCGGGACGTCTGCTAAATTAGTCCCGGGCGTCAGTATCCCCGCGCTTGTCGTTCAGTGTAACTTCATACCTGGAGGGATGATCCTTGGAACCTGCCTGCATGTAAGTCATCGTCTTCGCTTACAACATATCCCACTTCCGGCTGCATCAAAACCAACTTGCAAGGGCTTGAATACGATTATACGACGATAAAGATTGAAAATTGATGCTGATTGATATGCAGCATGTCGCCGGCGATGGCGTCTGCAATGTTATCTTGCATAAAACAATGGGCATGCATTTGGCTGCCGTCACCAAAGGGCTCGATATTCGCTCCTGTCCCATCACGCCATTGGACAGAAGCTCCGTTGTCGAGGGTGACCAAGGCGTGACCCTGAAAGAGTTTCCTGACTGGAAGCTCACAGAAAACTCTTCCAGCTTCTTGAACCCGACAGATTATGAGCCAGCAGAGGTTCAATCAGTTGAGCACGCCATCTTCTCCATCTCTGGGGAGAAGCTTGCCCTGATTAAAAATTATGTCTTGGATGGCGCTACAAGCACAAAACTGAGCACAACTGAGGCTGTGTGTGCATTTCTGTGGCGTCACGTTGTTTTGGCGAGGCAGATAAATCCCCGCGAGTATTCCCAAGCCAAGTTGTCCATCACTGTTGATTCAAGAGAGCGGATGGAGAATCCGCCGCTTCCGTCTAACTATTGGGGAAACTTTGCTGAACCGAATGCTGTTGCACGGGTATCTGTTGCTAGTCTTCAGCAGCTCACCACTGGAGAAGCTGGAGGCAATATCTATCTCGAGTTGGCGAGCAGTATCAAGAGAGCCATCGCTGCAGTCAACGACAAAGCAGTGAGACGTCTTGTCGGACTCCTCAACCAGATGCCCAAGAGCACTAGCTTGACGTGGAACGTTGACCGTTACCCGGGGCCTGACATGCTCATCGTCTGCCTCCAAGCACACAGGTATAATGACATTTATTTCGGGCGTGACCTTGGATATCCGTCTGCAACTCGAATCACAGTGGGAGATACTGAAGGAAAGCCAGATGGTCGCTGCATCATCCTACCTCCACGTCATGAGGAAGATCGAGGCCTGGAGATGATTCTGCAATATGATAGGAGCACTTTGGAGCGGCTTGAGGATAACGAGGAGTTTAGCAAGTTTTTTTCTCGTCGTAACTAGTTCAATAAGAGCCAACGGATACCTTATTCACTGCGAGCCAAATCTTTAGGTTAGCAAAAGTCCCTCTAAATGTAGTCGTGGGGCGATTGCAGTATGTCTTGGACCATCGGGGGCAAAAACCCCAAATGCAGCTATCTAGAATACCTGCTATAGACGCCGCATGTCAGCTTCAATGTCAATCTTTGCCTACATGCATTAGGATAAGCATCTGCCATCTCAGCTTAGAAATTAAATAATCCCCAGGGAGCAAAAAAAAAAAAAAAAAA
>PVQA01000733.1:0-58171 GCA_002980515.1 Fusarium burgessii | reverse complement strand
AAAAAAAAAAGAAAAAAAAAGAGGGAGGGGAAATAACACGCACGCAATACGACACCAACAGACAAAGACATTAAACGAGGCTCTGGGGCGCAGGTTCTGGATCCCGCCTCAGTACCTTAGCTCAAGTGTGTCTGGCCGCAGAAGCACATGAAGCTGAAGCCCCTCTCAAGCCATCGACAGACTACGGCACAATGCCCGAACCTCTATCAGTTCAGCTCCGTCTGTCTACGCGGGTAATACTAAACGAGGTATACGATAAAGCAAAAACGGTAATTGAGTTACCAACCTGCATGTCCCTTGTGAAGATCAAGGGACGTCACATTATCCCGACCTCAATCATACCATACCATACCATCTCTGTTCTAGTTCAGCCAGCCTCATGATCTAGACTCACTCATCAGTCTAAATCCCTGGGCCACCTTATCACATCACAATCATACCGTAAGTCAACCAGCTCATCATTATTTGTACAGTCCAATACAGTAGAATGCAATACGTTGTGCAAATTTCATCATCTAGTTTGTCTCCTTGGCTCAGAATATCTACTCAAATAAGACAACACCGAGTGTAAGTGGCCAAGGTCTGTCGACCCCGCAGCGGCCATCATTGTTGTTTGTTTGCCTGTTTTCAACCTTTGCCAGTCCAATCCAATCCAATGGCGGTCCAATATACATTCGGATGCATAAAAGCGTATGCCATATGCATCCCCAAAACGCCTCACTTGTCTTCTTTTCCTTCGCCATTCCAAATAAGCAATTCATCCGTGCATCTTGCAGCCGTTACAGAAACCACATGGTCGAGCGCTTCGACCCTGTGAACATAAAACGAATGCAGACGAGTAAACACATCCTCGTCTGTGACATAGATACCTTTGCCAGTACCAAAAAAGTGAAGAGTGTGGAGAGTAAAAGTGCTCAAATATCAAAACCCGCCATGCTATGCCTCGTATGGCTCATTTCCAACGCCTAACCCAAAATCTCAAATTTCGTTATGTTTGTTTCTTTCAATCATGCCACAGCCCTATTGGTGCTGGACTAGGCCAGGCGAACCAGGCATAGACAGAGGCGTGGTAGGGTAGTCGAAGCCAGCCTCTGAACAGTTGGCAGAGTGGTCGAAAGAATGCGACAGCGGAGGAGTCTGCGAACCCCATCAGCAACGTGGATCTCGTACAACCCCACGGGGAGTTTGACTGGCGTGACTCACATGAGGGTTGGACTGTTCGTAAGAGCTACCAGAGTTGAAGTCCATGGGGGGCATGTAACCGTAGGTCATGTAAGGAGTGAGTCCGTCGTCACTAGGGTACGTCTCCCGCTTGATGGCATCGCTAAAGTGTGTCATGGAAGGAAGTGTCATGGGCACTGTAGACGCTGTCATGTAGTTGGGATAGGCATCAGCGGTTGTGATGGCTGGGTATGACTGATTGGAACCGTAAGGAGCGAGGAGGATCTCATCGGGAGCCGGGTATGTTGAGTAAGTGAACTGAGGAGGGCTGTCTGAGCGAGCTCGGTCATCGTAGGTGCCGGGGAAGAAAAGCTCGTCAGTAGGCTCCATGGGAGGAGTGAACTGGCCCTGTGAGGCAACAGACTTGCTGGGAGCTGCGGGTTGCGATTTTTGAGACTTGGGTGCGGAGGGGGATCGCTTCGACTTGGTAGGCTTCTGTGGCTGCTTGTCGGACTCGGCATCGTCAGAAGAACCAGCACGGCGCTCGAGGTCTTCGAGACGGCGCTTGAGCTTCTTGCCTGAAAGAAACTGTTAGTTATGTAAAAACAGCTTACAAGACTCTAGAGTGAGCCTAGAGTCAAGCAGACTCGACATACGGTAGTTGCGCTGAGCAATGCGGTTCTGTATTCTTCGGCGCTCAGCAAGGTCTGAGATCTTGGTCCAGTCCTCATCGGGGTTGGCAGAAGCACTGAAAGCACTGCTTGTTCCCGAGTATTGTCTGGGAGGTGGAGGAGCTGCCGCGTAGGCGTAGGCAGGCTGTGTCATGAACATGGACATTGTGAAGTTATTATATGTGTGAGTGGGGGAGTTGTCTGTTGTTGAGAATTGGAATCGTCGAGTCTGTAAACGACGAAGCTCTAGATGACCCAAAGCAAGATTGGGAGTGTTGGTTTCTTCTCAATTGTTTCCCGTATCTGTCTGTTCTTTTGTGTCTGTCTTTATATCCAAAGCAGTGACAGATTATGATGGCCAAGGCGAGGTGGTGAGTTGCTTGAGGTGAGTGTGGGGGTAGTGGGTAGATATATGTATATGAGTGCAAGATGAGAAAGATCAAGAAGATCTGAAGCTATTTGAAGCTGAATCTGTTGTTGAACTTGGAGATAGATGGAGAGCAAGACGGTAGGTGAGGGGGAAGAGGCTGAATATTAAATAAATGTCCCCAAAGCTGCGAGGAGCAGCCATGGCATAACGGAAAGGCCCAAGGACACGAGTGACGAGTATTCGAATGGAAGGGACCCTACAAGGGCAGGGGCGTGTGTTCAAACAAGCAGCAACACCTACCCATGAGGGGGTTTTCCAGCGCTGGGTATTGCCTTGCCATGCCTGCTCTTTCCTCTCTCTTTGATCAATCTGCAGTGGGTTCAACTCTACACGCCTTCTTCCCAGGCTTGGAGATGCACACCCCTAGGGGCTTGCTCATGCCTGTGCCCCCCTCCATCACACACAGACTGGCTCCTCCACTTTCCACATCGCACACCTCCCCTGGCACGCACCCAAGACGGCACGGCCACACACAACCAGAAAAAGGTCCCTGGCACCAAGGAGAGGAGGGGTGGTGCTTGGGTTCAGTGATTGCGGGGGCTCTTTTGCCTCTGTCCTGTCTTTTGGTGTCTTCTCTTCTTGGGGTCTGGCGCTGGCCTCACAGGGCTGGTGCTCATCACCCTCTGAGCCCCAATCCAATGCACTCTGCAGACAGGGTCAGGGTAGCTGTAGGTACGTACCTCCGCCTTTTCGACTCTTTCCATTCAAGCAATCCGTTCTCCACTGGCGCTCGCACTCGTTCTTCTTTTACTGGGCCATTTGCGATGCTCCGGCGCATCGAAATCCTTTCGCTACGATCCATCCATATGTGCCAAGCATTTCGTTCACTCAGTTTCGAGTCCAGGGGGGCCGTGATTTAACATCGCGACTGTTAACAGCGAACAGCGAGATATTCACGAGATGCTTTCAATTTGAGTTAATTGAGTTTGTTTTGGCAAAACAAGAGAAGCACTGACTGTTGGCCCCTTGAACCATTCACTAATGAATTCGAAACTGTCTCATTTGGTACTGTACGGCCCGTGCTGTCGACGGGCGATCTACCACCTAGGGTTTATAATAAACTCCGCTGGCATGTCCGATTCCGACCCATTCGGGCGAATAGACCAAATTACCAGGATACTGACAAATTCATTATCCATCTATGAGGGCATTTACCACCAGATAGTATTGCTAACCCAAATCCATCACGATGAATTATGAATCCAAATGTAGGTACGTATGTCTGCCTATCTGCGCAACGACCTCGCTGTGGAACAAGGAGGGGGAGTGCTGCCCTCCCACATAACGGCGTATCTTCAAAAGAGCGGGATTCACAGAGTTACAGATCGGGGCTGAAGGAGGGCATGAGACGGGATTAAGCATCTGCTGCGTCTGTCTTTTTCATGCTATGCCATGCTATAGTGCACTGCGCCGTGCCATAGAGCAGTAACGTATCGTATGCCAGATACGGCTTGGCTTGGAATGAATGCGTATTGAGTTTATAAGCACTGAACGGTTCGTTACGTAGCATCAACGGTGGGGAGACAACGAGACGATGAACGACTAGGCGCAGCCCAGTCACCATAAGGGCGGGAGCAAAATAGAACAAAAATTCATCAGAGGTGGGCGCTATTAACAGAGGAAATGTCATTCTAGCCGTTTGAAACCTAACAATGGAACTGAACTGATAGAGGAGACGAGACAGAGCGGTCCAGCGGTTCCTTTGCACGCCCGCTCGCTGGGCTGGCTGGCTGGCTGGCTGGCTGTAGTTAGTGGGCACTAAACGAACAGGCCAACCAGGTCCCCGACATTAAGCAAGCCATGGACCAGCAAAGAAGCTTCAAGGCAGAATCAGACTCCAAAGTAAATCTGGGCTAAATAAATTTGCCCACTTTTAGTCTATCGAGTTGATTGCCGTCTCCGTCTCTAGCGCAGCGTAGCATCGCCTTGCTTCCCCTAGTTAGCTTCCTTTCCCTTTCCTTCCCAGCAGCCAAGGACCCCCGTCCGAGTCCCAGTCCCAGGGCACGAGTACATTCCCATGTCCTGGGCCTATGTATCCACTGTTTCTCGACTGAGCCTCCTGTCTGCCATTTGAATTATCCTTTTAAAACCGATGGAGACAGTCTCCAATACAACCCAACCTGGGAACACATCAATAGAAACTAGCCAATGAGAAAAAGGTTGACCCGAGCCCCCATAGAGAAAGAAAAGAGACCCCAAAATGATTAGCTTTTTGATCCAACTCGGCTTGGGACCAATTACAGTCCCACAATCCCAGGCTCTCTCACACAAGTTTGGGTTTGAGTCTGAGTCTGAGCCTGTCTGTCAGTCAAGCCGCTCCAAGGACCGTTTTCCTGGGTAAGACGACCTTTTGGCCGGGCCGATCATGTCGCTCTTTCTGACGGCGCCCGTCGTAGGGCTGTGTGACGACACAATTAGTTCTTATTCCTCAAATAATGTCACTGCCACATGCCACAGGGAAGACGTATATAGAATCATTGTCGACTATTCGTACTATTTCGGTTTAGATCTATCGAAGTCCCAAGAGAATTCCGCTTTTGCTTCGGGTGATCTTGTCTATCCTGCCTTGACGGCCTTTGATACGTAATTCAACAGACGACATCAACATTGTGCCATTTTCCCAGCTACGCGCCTATCCCTACCATGGTAGTCTTAAGGGCCCATGTTAACTCGTTCCCTGACAACCGACACACCCAACCACATGGCTACAGGATGATGAACCCCTGTGAATAATCGCCGGAATATTACCATGAGTTAGAGTTGCAGGCTGGGTCAAAGCGATGCTGGGTCTAGTATATCGATCAAACACGCCAGGTATTGGCATTAAGTACAACTGAAATCATATTGAAGAAATCGTCGTTTATGTCGTATTGAGCGTCTTATGACTTAGAAAACATTCAAATCAGACCCTCTGGTCTATAGTTGAGCCAACAAGTTCAGGGACCAACGTGATACACACGCCCAGTAAAAGAAACACGGAACCAGCAGTTTGGAGTCTTGGCTTTACTCACAACACCTTTAGACTTCTTGGTCATGTCATCTTACTTGCAGTCTTGACATAATCTTTCCCAAACCTAAATTATTTGTCAAAGGAGGTCATATCGAACTCTACTCTCCTAATGTCTTATACAGAAAATACCCTACAACAAAATAAAGGTGGGCAGGGGGTCGGCTGTCCTCTAGACAAGCTTCCGGCTGTTAAACATTAAACGCGGCCGCAACAAGACGCTACCCGGAAACGTCTCTCACAGGCGGCCGACCCCTGCCCCCGACCGTTGAGTGAGTGGCGACGCGTCGCTGCCTTTAACTCAATTTACAAGGCATCAGGGGGTGAATTATCTACACTATAACACCTACACCATGAAATGAAATACCTTGATTATTTAGATACATTCTTGGGGGCCACCTGAGGATCGACGTCCATCAATTCCTTCGCCCATGTCGTTGGCGACCATTTGCTCAGATTGCCTTTCGTCAATGGCCCCCCTAGACAAAATGCTAATGCTGTCGAGGCCAGACTAATCTCGTTTGAGCTATTTTGCCTGTAATGATGTGCAACTTGTCCCTGAACCCTGTTTCTTTTTTGCACAGATGCACAGGACAAGTCAAGTTGTAGCGAGGCAGGCCTTCGGCTTGTGTACCCGTCCACTTTGCAGCTAGTATAACTTAAGGTATGGGGCAAATTATCCTGCTTTGCCAGAATCCTTCAGACTTGCGCCCTGAGGTTGCGACGAAGCATGCTTGGCAGCACCAACACACACACACACACACACAACACATCCATTGTATGGTAATGGATTATCATGGGCTATCAGAGGCGCGATATGCTTGATGACAATATCACATCCGCTTCAACCGTTGATGATCTGGCGCTTATTATTTCGAATCTGATTTTCTAATGGCGCCCGCTCCCAGTTGAGCGGGTGGCACAAAGCATTGTCGATCAACTCGACTTCTTTGGAAACCCCACGCAATGAGCAAGTTATCTGCGGCGAACTTTTGTGCCGCTCACTTACACGGACTGTCTCCTCCTTTGAAGTTATTTCTAATACACTAAGAATCCAACGTATCTACGATGCATGAAGGAGCTGTCTGTTTAATTGTCCGTCTGTAGCTATAGTGCTATTCTAAGCACTTTTGTAGTTTTTAATCCTCACGATGAAAGGGCTGCGTTGACGTGAAGCCTCTTGCCATTTGCTCTCAGGGTTCCATCACGGATATAGGTGAAAGCTACATACTCAATATAGAAACCGTAAAAGGAAATCACCGGCTCCGTGTATGGAGAGTTCCGGCTCCGCGGTATGTGCCATAACTCAACAATTGGACAGCCTATGTAGGTGTCGGGACTCGGCGGGACGGCGTTACCACAACCTAACGCCAAAGCCGACATGATGAGCCCCTTTAACTATTACTATTACCCGTGCGGAAGAATTGAAGCCCGACCGTCGTTACAAAATGTCAACAATGCTCAACGTTGGGTTGCGCCCGATGCTACGACATTGCGTGTTTCTTTATTCCGGATATAGTTAACCCTTGAGTTATGGTTAATCGTTATCCCAAAATGACCAAACAGTATCTAGCAGAGTTTCATGGAAGGCGCCGTTAAAAAAAAAAGACATCGGACTATGCCAAGAGCAAGTCCGAGATAGAGTCGGGATGTGAATCCTTGCATCAACTCAAAAGACTCACGAAACAAGCGCCAGAATGGATTTAGCAGAGGCCATTCCATTACAGTGGGAAGGCTAGGAAGGCTTGGGCTGTCACAAGAGTGCGGCGTAGACTTATTCAAAGACCCTTGTTCTTATTGCTCGCGCTCTCCTGTTTGTGATTGGATGCATGCCAGCTGTCAAGCGCGATAAACTTTCGGCGTTGTCAGTTGAACCGTCGCACGAACAAGAGGGATGACCGGGGCTCGTGATTGGATCTTCAGCCGCACTCAAATTTCCTTAGGCTGTCGCAACGTTTCAACTGCTGTTTGTTTTTGTAGCGGATGGCCGTGAGGCCGAAGCCTGAGTGGGCGGGGACCGTAATAGCAGCGCCGCGGGCTATGTCTGGCTCGAGCTTTTGAGGCACACGCAATAAAGGAATCAAGTCTGAGCAGAATGAGTAAATTTCCGAGATGATGGCATCTCGACCGTTGAACGGACGTTGAACGGAAGTCCGAAATGCCGCTTGTAGAAGGCGGGTTCATGGGTTCTAGTTTATGCTGTGCCGCATCTAGCTTCAGGATAAATCAAGATAGCTTCAACGGTCAAGCTTGACAGGCAGGATGAATGATTGTTTGATAGCCGCGACTTCTGATGCAAGTGAATTTGCCACCTCCTCTTTTTGTGATTCCAACGTCTTGATCAGCGAATCCGTTTGGTCTCGACACAAACTCACTCAATCCTCTCATGTAACCACCTCAAACTTATTGACGGGATGCCGTTCCGGCCGGCTATCAACTTACACACATGGAGGGCTGGGAATACTGACTGCCTCACATAGCTTAGCTGTCAACGTGCCTTGTATGTTTTGGGCAAGTAATCTATGCAAAAATATCCTCCATCGCCTCTTCACCGAGGCATCATTACACGCCCTGCCACAACAGAAGATATCACCACCATAGTCGGAGAAAGTTGCCCTTCAACCCCTGTATGTTGATAATATGCGTTTGCACAGCACTTTCAAACAAAATCCTTCAGCGAAGCATAGACTAGTTCGTTTGTAGAATTCTGACAAGATTCTGACACGTCCCCCCTATCCCCGGGAGATCCGTCTACCATTTCCCCTATGAATTCTACTACATATGTATCCGGATACCAACCAATAGCCAACCCAGGCTCGTTCCCCCACAAGGTGGGAAATCAGTCGATTAGTGACCCACGTCGACGTTCTAGAGGCACTGACCAGGGGTAGGTCTTTGCTCTATTCCCGCGCGGCATGTCTTTGAGTTATTGTGTTTATTCCCCGCCTCCGGATAACTCTTGTCCTACGGTTACGGAATTCCATAGAGAAGGATTGCACTAAATGTTTAGCAACGCAACGCAACACAGTCAAGGATATGGGTGATTAGATAGACGATGTGTGGTTGATTTTCTCCATAAAGCATGCGTTATATCGATGAAATAGGAAATCAGTAATTGCTCCTCATGGCTCATGCTTGGCAGAGTTGCACCATCAGCAGTCTGGTACCTTATGTGGGAAGGCACTTACATACAGTAATTTGCCGGAAGTAACCTCCGTTCCTGATGCACACTCAGCCTTACACCTCACCTCACTGTCGGGACCACCACAGCCATGTCCCTGGGCTCTGTGCCTCATGCAATGCACTGCACTGCACACTTTCTTCACATTGGATCAACGTAGCATATCATCCAATTCATCGAAACTTGAACCTCAAACAATACTTGTCATCCGATATGAGGAACCCTGCCACCCAACTATAGCCCTTGAATCCTTGGTGCCCAACAACAAATAACATGAGATATCTCGAAGCAGGTCTCGACTTTTGACCGTTGATGATGGCTGAAACTGCCGCTGGACGCACGCGCAGATGAATGCATGTGCTAGCAGCACAAAGGGTCCCCTCTTGACGGGACTTTGGTTCTACTTATTTCCCAATCTGGGCATATTCCTCGAAATGCATGGTCCAAATCTCTGGGTCCGTCTGCTTCGCCTTGCAACTTCAAAAGGAGAAGCATCTATCCAATGAAGCTGCAGTATTGCCAGGCTGCTATGCTTCTCCCCCCTGAGGCTGCATGGATTGATTGCGGTTGGGACAATCTTTGCATATACTATAGGTATGTACGTGGCACCGCCCGTTATCCGTTATCCATCACCCGCCATTTGGTCAGAGAGCACCCTCTTTGTTGATCAACATCACGGGTTATGCATGGGGGTTGCATTCAACTGAAGACGGCCTAATAAGGCCTGATCAGTAGGTGTTTGATATAACTAACCCCTTGAAAACGGCGGCTCTCAGCCAATCTTTAGCGAGATCGCCAATATTGTGTGCTTATCAAGCAGTAAAATATACTAATATACTGAATGTAGAGCATGGGGGTGAGAACAGCCCCCTGTTCTGTTGTCTGTCACCTCGATAGGATCTACCCAGCCCTACGAGATGACAAGTTGGGCGCTTGAATGTATGTCCTCCAACCGGAAGCTATCATCCCGATGCCTTGACAACGTTTCTCAGTGCCGGTAGTGCTATTCAGTAGTGCACCCCTATTGACAAATCGTGTCCGACTGTTCAGAGTCCGCCGCCGCCTTTTGGTTGACAAGTCGACAAAGGATCCTTGGGGGCTAGTTGAGGGCGGCCGCTGCGCCCTGAGCCAGATCACTGGGACTACCTTAGCTACTGTAATGCTACGTGGGCCTAAACTCTAAGCTTGAAGCTCATCACAAGGGCAGAGCTAAAGCCTGCTCGGTAGCTGTCGATCATAACTATCAATCAAAAAAAAAAAAAAAAAAAGCACAAGCTTTCTCCTCGGGGACCATAACATGAGCAGATTATCAAAGCGTTTTTACCGTAAAAAGTAATTTTGATTTGTCGCGGATTTAGCGGATTTGAGCTGTCACTACTAAGCCGTAAAATCCGTGAAACTGTATCTTGAGCCTACCCTCGTCTAAATGATAGAAAGAAGACTAACTCCGATATCCAAAATAGGATTTTGCTCGTCTCTATTTCATTGCCGTCAATCCGAAAATATAGTTGCTGTCATCGGATACAAAGTTGATCGAGATAATCGGGGACCAAGTATCACGGGCGCATATTGACCTGCACGTCAACTAAATTATTCGGCGAAGCCGTAGCGGACCATGCACGCCAGACAAGGCATACCACCAGGCATCTCTGGTGTTTCTCAATTGAAGGCAGTTGGCTTTACGGCTGAAATTGAAACAGCGATAATTATTCGGCGAAACAAGGACCACCATAGCAATTGGAGCCCCTCCATCTTCTCATCATTCCATTTGATTCCAGTGCCGTGCGCGTTGACCAGCAGCTCCTGGCTCTGTTTTGGCCTACGGGCCTCTTGCGGCCGGCTTGCGGCACGATCATGCGGTTCAGGTCGGCGGAACGGATTCCCTCTTCATCAATTGGTCCATTAAATCAAGCTAAAACTGTCTAATGTTGACTTTGTAGTTGCCATTTGTCTTTGCTCAACAGAGCCATTCTTAGCCATTCTTTGCGAGCATCTTTTTTTTTTTTTTGGTTGTTCTCCATATCGTCTTACATGCACATGCTCCATCTCCAACATTGCACCACTTCCTCGGTACCATATGTCGTCTCCCGTCGGCGAAGGTAGGTTTAAGGTTCTCACTCGCTCCAAGACCCAAGCCACTGGACGGCATTCTGGGGATTCATCTATTTTCTCACTCACAGCTCACGGCTTTGCTTTGGCCGGGGGGGTGTTTGTTGCGTTAGGTTGGTCCTGGCACCAGTACATACTGGGAATAGAGCGTCCGCGGAGACTTTTTGCTGACACTAAGACTGGCACTGCCATTACCAGAATGGAGCGGACACTTCTTCTTCCCAGATTGAAACTCACGTGAATCAAAGTCTCCGACAACTCTATCTGGAGATATACTTTGACCATTGTTAAGCGATAGGGAAACAAAAAGACCATGAGTATCATCCAGAATCAGCGTTGAAGCTCGCTCCACTGTGATGCTTGCTTGGCTTATTTGGGTCATAAGCCACGACAAGATCCCCGCGGCTTCTCATGTGGAGTACAGATAAATGTCCCTGCATCTATCTCTGCTCTCCTTTTCTCTCATGTGAAGCAAGACATTAATGAGACTTGAGCTGCAGATTCAATTCGCCGCGGCTCGTTCCAAACCCCAACAGAATATTTAGACGAGGTCCCCGAACTGAGTCACGATTGCAGCCCTTGTCATTTAGGTCAAGTCAAGTAGTCCATTTCAAGTCAAGCCAAATGATACCGTAACGTCCGAGCTCTGGCTCATTCATTCCCGTGTCGTTTCCTGAGCTCGGGGAGCTCTGGCGTATCTGATAGCTTGAAAATCTGAGCTGCAAAATACGCGATAGGCACGACTGTTTCCCCTGGTAGGAAATGATGGGCAGCACCAGCGCGCCCGCCCGCAATCAACTGCCAGAAAAATGAAGGGGACGGGAGGGGCATTGGCGGTGGCTGTGGGGTGTCTGTAACAAGAGCCGCTAGCAAGGGGAAACGTTTTTGGGGTCCAAAAAGTGATAAATGGGCAAATAACCCGTCAGGTTGACCGGGGGGGCGCACGCCAGCTCAGCGGATGGATGCGATGTGACACACGCTTTAGGAATCTGGGTTAAATTCAAAGGTACATGGCTTGAGCGCCTTGAAACGTAGCGTAACTCTGTACCCTTTCTCGTCATGTCGTCTGTTGTTTTCTAAAGTCCGAACTCAGGTGTACGTAATTAACGTGGTTAAGTCCGAAATGTTTTAAAAAAAAAAAAAAAAGGCAACCTGGTCGAAAGAGAATACTCCAATGGGAGATTCCATTCGTGGCATCGCCATTGCCATTGCGTGGTCGGCCGCAGATCAGAAGACGAGAGAAGAAGAGAGGAGAGGATGAGCCGTGTTACCAAGCGACAGTTCAAGGTGATGACTGGGATGCAAGACACAGCGGGTAGCTCAGAACGATAAAAAAAGGGCTGATCCACTGCATCGGAGCTGGAATGAGCAATAGCCAACAGTGGTTGAAGCACAGGTAACAGTACAGATAGAGAGAGAGAGACAGGCACAAGGTGCACTACAAGGCTGCCTCAGGTTGTGCAGGTTGTGCAGGTTGTGCTCTGTGTCTCGGTCCGCCATTTCCAAATCAGTGCATCTCTTCCGTGGGCTGAAGATGCAGAGATTGAGACACAGAGGCGGGTTTGATCAACATGTGGTATCCGTTGGCTGTGGTTGCGAAAATTGCGGAGATGGGGATAGATTGGCGGTCCGCTGTTTGATGACATTCTGACAGTCAGACTCATTGAAGCTTCTCGTAGGGCTGCAGCAATTGATGAGGAGAAGGGTACTCATCTTGCTCAGCGGTGAAGCTCTAAGAAATAAGGTCTCGGCGATGCCGGTTGACCTAAGGAAGCCGTCCAAGCAGATTGCGTTTTTGGTCTTGGTGATGCCCGTGGTTGCATGCGACACTCCCCGAGCAGAAAGTAGCCGCATCTTGAGTTATCTACAGCAACAGGGTCTCCCTTGGCGAGACGTCAGGTGTCTCATGATGACGAATATTTTGCTTCTGCCAATATTTTCTTCCAAGGCTTCTGGATTAATTGCGAGGATGAAAATGCAGCTCAAGTGCCGAAAGACATGAGCACTAAGAATCAATAGCTCTGGTTCAGGTCGCTTTGGTGGATTTGTTCACTACTAGAGCGCTGAGCTTGTGTGGGGATTTTACTGAGGGGCGTGGCCTGCAAAGCTTCCATTGCAGGAGAGCAGAGAGAAGGAGAAGACATGACAGGGGTGGAGGTGACTTGAGAGCGGTAGGGCTGAAAGGGCGGGAGTGGTGGATCCTGTATCTGATTGGTCAAAGGTACGCATCTCCAACAAGGGCATAGTGTTGTTTACAGGGGACGGGGGCGGTATTAGCCAAGCTGGTTGGTTTCCACTGTTGATTCCCAACTCCATGGACACATCCATATTCTGCTCCGCTGTCAAAGATGAAAACAGCAACCCGACAAGAGAGAAATTAAATTACAATGTGCCTGCCCCTTGTTTACTTCTCTTGGCTTCAGACACGCGGATGCGGATCCTCCCGATGGAGGTGAATCCGTGCTCTCTCATGGTGAAGAGACAGTGTCTCGGGGTACAGTAACCTGCTGTGCCGCCGCAACCACCAGGCGAAGCCCCACGAGTGCAATCTTGCAACCTTGTTTTCCCCTACTACGACGCTACCTTGTACCTAAGTTGCGGCGCTGGGTTAGGCCGCGTGCGTGCGTGCTGTACCCGTAGCCCGTGCCTGGCCTGGACAGTTCATCGTCATGTTGTCGGCGATTCGCTGGGATCAGGCTCGGGTTTAATTTGGGAAATACGGCAGTGCATTGCAGCGATCACCATCCATCCATCCATACATCCATTCAGTAAGTTACAGCGCAGAGTGTTACCTTGAAGGTAATATACACGACGCTACAGAATAGGCAATATGTTGTTGTTGCTGCTCTTGTCGTAAGTTTTGGGTCAAGCGAAATGCAGTACTACTTCGGTGGCTGAATTGGCACGTCAATGCGAGAGAGAATGTATGTGCAATTTGAGTCACGTTGTTGCGATTGATTTGTTGATCAAGAAATGCAATTGGCGTCATAAGGTTAACGGCCTTCTTGTCTGGGGTTGCGCCCCGATAGGCAGCAGTATTCTGCACAGGTCTAGTGATGGCATTCCCAAGCCCAAACCCAATCGCCGACAGAGCTAGAGCTAGATTGGTAAGAATTTCGACGACGCAAAGAGAACGGGAGACGGAAACTGTGATTTTCCATAAGCGAAACTAACTCTCTCCCTCCCTCTCTCTCTCTGCTAGGCCCCTGGTAGCCTCATGGTTAATTCCTTCGAGTCGGAGCCGGACACGGAGAGATTGATGAGAGCTGCTCCGCCATGTTTTCTCGCTAGACTCGAGCGCAGCATGGTAACCTCATTAGGAAAGTGGTGCATGTCTCGTCAAGCCTTGAGGCTGGTGACTTGACAAATTGGATTCCCTGCGCCTCAAGGATTAAAGAGAGAGAAAGAGACGAAGTGGACTAAAGATAGAGCGAGAGGTACGTACTGCTAGCCCCCCTGCTTCGATCATCCCCGCCCTGTGATCCAAGTGGGGAATATTACAGGGATGCCAATGTCCGCCAGTTTAACGTGGGAGAGAGCGTTTTGCAGTGATGAAAAGGCGGAGGACCAGGGGGTGGGTGTCTGTCGACCTAGATTCAATCCCATCCAGATCAAGAAATTCGCATCAATATTTCACATCGACAATTCAAATGCGGCACAAGACAACCACGAGCAAACAAGCATCCACAAACGGCTGCATGGGAATCTCGCCGAGCGGTAGCCGACAGGTTGGGACATTAATTCAAAGTCTTTATTTCTTTCTTTTTTGAGGCTGTAACTAGCGGATAATCGCTAAATGGAAGCCTAGAGTCAAAGACACCCCTCCTACAATACAATCAATCAACTCTCATGCATAGCATCTCCAACAACACAATACAAATGGCATCGTCATAATATTATTTGTTAATAGCATCATCATCAAGTTTCAGCCTCAGGGGACTTTGTCCATGTATGCATGCTATTGCCAATCCCCCTGAACCTTCGAATCTTGATGCCGTTTCTGTATACTAGCAATTTAACGTTGTATCAACATCGCAACACCTTGAATGTTAACACTTCTCCTATTCATGCTCGTACTCAGCTCCTCTACCCCGTGTCCCATTCAAATCAATTCTCGCATTCACGCCATTCTGCCTCGTTGCGTATGTTGCACACGATTTTCCCCTTCTTTCATGCCCTTCGGCTTTGACCGACAAGGCATACTCGTTATGATTCACATCTTGTCCTTTTACAGTGACACCTCGCACAAAGGGCCACTATCTTGCGCCTCCATGCTACTGTACTACACAACACCTTGAATTTTCCATCGTGGAATCCCGCTCTTTTCTATCTTTATCCTGTGACACTTTCAGGTTGGTTCCGCTTCCCCAGGAATGGCGACATATGGGAATGTCTCCGAGTGACAATGACAGGTGGGAAGTGAGAACTGGCTTATCTCCCTCTAAGCTGAATACAAACAAGGCTGGGTTGAATAGTCAGTGAGCTAGGCCCTCAGAAGTGAGTGCCGGACATTCTTTGTAATGCCGTTGCATCACATGTGTTGATGATTTCTGGGGTAAGATTACCAATCTTGATCTATGGAATACCTTCTTTCAACGTTGAAGAGAGTTCAGGGCCAGGAGCTTTTGTCGGCGCCATGGCACCACAAGGTTTCGAGCGTTTTTGAACCGGTTGACTCATCGTTTTTGCCTATTACTCACTCTTTTCTCGATACGACAAAAAGTCCATATTCTCTACGACGAATACGCACTTGACGAATCGAAACTCACTCGCTCGCTCCACAGGCCGTCCGTCTCCTTGTGATGTGATGTGATGGATATTAACTCCACGCCTACGGCACCGAGACGGATGTTAGCGGTGCCGCCAGCCGAAGCCGTCCGGTACGTAGGATGATTAGTCCGGACAACTGCCACTTGGCGATCTCCGATAGCTTCCAGGCTAATCTGAGTAAAGGAAATCAATAGGCGAAGGTAACAATGAGATTTGGGTGGAAACTCAGGACGGCATTTGGCATCATTGACCAAGGGTTGGTCAAAGTGCCTTGTCAGTGAAGTTTCAGAGCTTGGGCGGGAGGAGAATGAAGGAAGACCGTGTTAGACGCAACCCGCTCACGGTGGGTGAGTAGAGGACCCCTTGGCGACGTATGGGTTACTCTTTTTGGGCGAAACCAGCCGCTGTGAGACATGCTTGTGAAGAGTCAAGCCAGGTCTGCTCTGCGTCCACGTCAAAGCAAACCACATCAGCGGCTTTAATCCTTCAGACCTGCAGATATTCCCCCCATGTCCATGGTCGTGCCACTTTGTATGTGAAAATAAGTTCGAAGACATCGTCAAGTGAGGGGAACCCGTTTGAATGGAGTTTAGATATGGTTGCTGGAGTTAAGGACCCTGCGGCATGAAAACGTCACATCACAGATCTAATCGCGAGCCTGTCGGAGATTTTTTTCAGCGACCGTTCGTTTCCCTGCTTTCTAGGTCTTGGATCACATCGCTTACAGATGGTTTACTGTAGAGTTTTGCATTGCACAGCCCCCAATGGTATGAGATCAGTTGTGAGGAGGTGTTGGAAGTCTGAGCGGGTAAACAGACTAGATAGGAAATCAAAGTAAGGGCTATGGTGTTTGTGTTATTCTCAAGGATCTCCTCGGGGTGCAGGCATTCTCGAAAAGCATTGGCTACCGGTTTCAAGGTTGCAGTACAGACACTATCATCAGGCGTCAGCTTCAAGGTTAACTAGTCATCTCGTTCCTTGGGTGGGGACAAGGGAAACTTGGCTTTGAAGCGGGCGCTCCGCAGACCAAACAAGTCAGAACCCAATTGCTGTACCTCATGATAGTGACGTAGGTGCTTCTAATCTCTGGGCGTTGGGTCTTGATCTGATTAGTTGCAAGTGAATGCAACATTGCATTGTATTGTGATTCAGGCACTTATGACGACGCATCAAGTGAAGTTCTCATACTGTCATGAAGTCCTAGATTTATTGATTCCAGTCTATGGTCTATAGGGAGTGTATTCTGTCTGAGGAACATGGCGGGCGTCTAGATATCTTGGGGTAAAGCTCAAGAGACCCTTATAACCTCATCTTACAGGATAAACTCCAACTCCCCAACTCCACCACGAGAAGGATCGGAGGATCACCAACAGGGTTACGGTTGCAACGACAGTCCAACAGCACTTTACACGAAATACCATAAACGTCTTTGCTGCGTATTTGTTGGTACTTTACTGTCGTATCCACTGAGCAACCTCTCATTTATCTGAAACTATTCTACCCGTGCGCAGCTCAACCGTTGATCTGGGACCTACCCTGGACAATATTCGTGAGGATCTCATCAAAAAAACAACGGGCCGATCCCTTGACAATTCTGGCGTATTGCGCCATGATAATGGAGCTAATGTTAAAACGAAACTTGCGAGGCGTATTTTTGTCACTTACCGCGCGGTAGTCCCACTCGTTGTGTTTTGATGTCGATGCTTTTGTTAGTTGTTTCATGCAAGCTTTGAACAGAATGATCAAATGGAACTGGCAAAGGGTTGCAAAATACCCATGGCCTCAAAGTTAAGTAATAGAGACACTTGAACAGTTTTATGATATTTTAGAACGAATTTAGCAGGCCCTTTGACTACTTGGTCTTGTGTTAACTCCAGGATCCCATATCAAAAGGTTGAATAATACTCACCTGGTTTGAGAACTGATAGAATCAAAACACGACATGGAATTGCTTTATTGTTGCTTCAAACCAAGCAGATATTCTGATCACATCTGGACCCTGAGGACTTTCATTTGAGGCTCTTCGCAGCAAGCTTTGCTTTGAAATGAAGAATCGAAACAAAACTCCGCGCTTGGATGATTCCAAATTATAGGGTAAGCGATTACAAAGCTTCATTGATGAGTAAACATCGCATGTCTCAAACAACATCGTACTGTATGCCTAACCCATTGCGAGCGAAAGTGTGTGCATTCGAATGACCAAGCAACAATTGAGGATTGGCTGCCTTTGAAAGCACAAAATTGGAAATCATACCGCCCAAGATGGCGTCTCTACGCTGTGCAGTGATGAGATTCTCAGCCATAAAATCACCATATTCACCCCTCTCTTTACTGTCTCCTCTTTCTTATAGATCACTGTCATTACGAGACCTTAATTCCTCAGTAACATCCCCTTTCATACTTACAAAACGTAACTACTCAATGGCTCGACCAACCGGCCTCATCGCCTCAAAAGGCATTGAACTCCTCAGCTGGGGCACCCCCAACGGCGTCAAGGCTCAGATCCTTCTCGAAGAGCTCCGAGATGCATATGGACTGGACTATACCATACAAGGCATCAATATTGGACTCAATGTTCAAAAAGAGCCCTGGTTCACTGCCATCAACCCCAATGGTCGTATCCCTGTTCTCGTCGACCACGATAACAATGACCTCGCTGTCTTTGAAGGCAATGCCATACTAAGCTACCTAACGAGGAAATACGACCCGGAGCACAAGTTCTCGTTCAAGATGGATGATGATGACTATACTCGTGCTGAGTCGTGGATTGGATGGCAACATGGTGGAATTGGACCTATGTAAGTGATGACGACCAATATCAAAGGGGGTGTGCTCATACATAAACAGGCAAGGTCAGGCAGGGCACTTCATCGGTGTCAAACCAGCAATTCCATACGCTTTGCAGCGTTACGTCGGCGAGGCAGAGCGACTGTACGGAGTTCTCGATAAGCGTCTCGCAGACCGAGACTATGTCGTTGGACCCGGTAGAGGTCGCTACTCAATCGCAGACATTGCCCTCATCGGCTGGACAAATAGTCTTCCGCGGACAACCATCTCCTTTGATCAATTTCCCAATGTAAAGGCATGGCTTGCCCGTATGCTTGAGAGACCTGCTGTGAGGCGCGGCCTGTTACTTCCTAGTGGTAAAGATCAGCCGACAGGACTGGATCCCGTGGATGAAGAGACCAGCAAGAAGCGTGCGGAGCTTAAGGAGGTGATTGACAAGGCTAAGGAGCAATTTGGATACAAGTATTCATCGCCATAACTTAAAGGATTACCTCAGGGCGAGGATGGGTTGTGGAAAGAACCAGTGGCATTTAGGAATAGATTGTCAAGGATATATATAACCGAAATAATATTGGCTTCTAGTGCGTAATTTGATTAAAATTAGTTAAATGTCAGAATAGCTCATTCACTTAGTGACTCGAGTGCATGCCTCGTTGGCAACGTGTCTCAGTCTTTTGAAAACTCCTGATATCAGTACCTTAATTTTCACCTGATAGTCATGGCTCTGCTGTACCAGTTTGAGTCATAGGGTTTTGGGAGAGTTCAAACAACTTATATGCCGACGAGCGGATGTTTAGATGGTATCTGTATCGCCTGGTTAAGTTAGCATCTGCGTGACCGAGGTAGCTAAACTCAGTGTTCGTATTTAACCTTTAGGTTAAGCCGTTACTTGTTTAAACTATTGTTAAATATGATGGAAGCTAGATAACCCTCTCTTTAGGTTGGAAACAAGGTTAATCGGACATATGAATATACCACTGATACAGTGGCCACACGTCTATAAAAACGGCCTTGCTTCGATTAGCTGAGTCCAGCAAGATTCTTTACAGGTTCAGTAGTGTCAACTCCGCTCTCATCTTTTATAAAACTTCAATTCTTACGATATACATCCCTAAACCTGACGAACACCGGGTCTCTGATGCACCATCCAACGCCAAAACACCTCAAACCAGACATGTCAAAGACTTCCATGTGTCTCCACCCAAGTCTATCCAGCGCCCTCGCAGCCTACAGTCGGCTAGCTATCCTTATACCAGTTACATGAATCCCCCTAGCCACCATCCATAGATCTTGCTTGATATATACAGGCCGAGCCCATTCCAAGATGTCGTTCTCGTCCGCCTCAGGCTTGATCGTCGAGCGGCCAAGATGCTAGAACGAAAAAGATGTGTAAGAAGAATGATGCGCCGTGCCTCATTGATCTGCGGCAGATCGATAGAAGCCTCTTCACCCAGTTCCGAGGCATGTGAAACAGAATGCAAGTCCCATAACCGTCAGCGGCGTAGGAAGAGAAGCCGGCCCAGTGGCTCTGCTGGAGTGCTGGACTTCTCTCGGCGCTTCGAGCCGGAGGGGTTGCGGGTATCAATGATGCAATATGCTTTTGATCCCTTCGCTTTTCCCAGAATATCATAAAAATAAAATTTGCCATCCTTCATGAATCGCCGTATCAATGCACAAGGGGTATGTATTGTCACAACAGGGAGACCAGAGCCTCCCTGATATTAATCTCTCCGCTCTTACATGCTGGACACACCGCCAGAGTTAGGATCCGCGACATTGTCCGATAGGTTAATAAGTAGCTGGGCAAGGCATCTCTTGGTCGCTGCGTCATCGCGGAGAACCGAGGAGAAGGTAGCATCACGAAGTGGTTCAGGAAGGCACTGACGCAGAGCCTCACGAGCGCGAGCGTTATCACTCAAGCTAAAGGGTTATGTGGTTAGAGTATGCACAACAGGGGAGTTATGAGCCGAACTCACCGAAGGAAGCATCGGACGACGTGCTTGAGGAGGCGAGCGGTCTGCGACTCGACAAGCTGCGCAACCATGTTGCTCAAGACCGTACCAACTGCATAGAAACGCTCGTATGTAGCGCAGATGTAGTTGAGGCCATTGTCGTCCAAAAGGATCTTCTGAACGATGAAGATGGCTACGGTCTTGCTAAGTTCCGAACCCGTCTCCATGATGCGCAAGCAGAGAGGAATTATCTCTGTGGTCAAGAGGAAGTTGATGACTTCAGACGAATCATTCTTGACTAGCGCACCGATGACACCCAGGCTCGTGAGCCGGAGGTATTCAAAAGGCCGAGACTTGGAGGTGGTGTTGAGAAAGGGGTAGAGGAACAGAGGAATATGTGCTAAGAACTGTGAGCTTTGTGTAAATCGGTCCGAGCTGGATGTACACACCGTTAAGGAAGAGAGTCCTTGTGTCGTTGTGTGAAGCAACGCACTGGAGAAGTGCAAGAGCATTGCAGACTCTGTTAGAGGCAGCTGCAGTAAGCTGTGAGGGATTAAGTAGAGTATAAACTGAGATGATCTCTTGGAGGAGAGAGGTCATGACACCTGGAGATTGTTAGCTGGCTTCTTTCAGCCATAGTCTTGGTAGCCCAAGACAACCCAGTTTGGGCACGTACCAAATGAATGCCACAAGATGAGAGCCAACTCAGGAACCTGCTCGCGCTTTTTACTGAGTTCCAACAAAGCGGCCTCCCGAGTATTCTCGTTGAGCAGATCGGCTATAAAGGCCATGGTACGCCGGTTGTCCTCTGAGACATTGCTGTGATCGGCATCCTGGCCGTGGCCGGGGAGTTGACCCGCGCCAGCAAGACGGTTAAAGTGCTGCTGCTGCTGTTGAACGGCGGCGGCAGCAGCAGCAGCAGCAGCCACTTGCTGTTGTTGTTGTTGGGTATGGGCATGATGCGCGCCAGGTTGCTGGTGCATCCAAGCCGAGTCTCCGCCCTGAGGGTTGAATTGGTGGTGTCCGTAGACGTGCGCCGCTGGCATCATATTGGGCGTATCTTTTCTCGGTTGAAGGGATTCAGAACGGAGGTTTCGACTTTGTGTCTTGAAGGTCGAAAGGCACTCTTATTCGTCGACGATGTAATCTTGGCGGAGTGTCGGTCGATCGTTCGGCGCAGCGAGAGTTGAATTGTGGTTGATGAATCGAGGGCGCAAAATGCGGAGGTACACGAAACAGTTCCAACGGGTGAAGGGGGAATAAACGGTGAAAAAATAACTTTTGTCGGAGAAAGGACTGTAGATATCTGGATTCGTTTCTTTTCGTCTAGATTTCGACCGAGAGAGGGAGGGAGTTTGTCGTATAGTTTAGCAAGTGATAAGGCAGAAAGTGGGAGGATCAAACCCAAGCAAGCATGGGAGGTGAGATCGTTTCGCGGGTTGGTTGTGGTGGTGCTTGCAGGTGCTACTGGGGCAAAGAGCGTTTCGGCTTCTGATCCTGGGATTGGTCAGCCTGCTTCACATTATGGTAGACAAAACCGGCTGTGGTGTCGGAACATGACGCTTGGGCCATGAGAAGGTATCCCTGTAGAGGCTAATCGCGCAAAAGCTACAAGGCCATGCAAGTGCGGGGAGGTCACTTTTTCCATGCCTGCCCATCACTACAATGAATTATTGTCAGCCTTGTCCTACAAGCCTTGTCACAGCTCGATCTGTGCCCCAAAGACTCGAGGGGTTCTGAGTAACACGCATATTTTTTAGTGTCAAAGGAATAATGGTCAAAGAGAACCAGTCATGATCAGCATAAAGTCTCCAATTACATTCGTTTTCTCCTAGCTCTTCTCAAGTACTTATTTCCTCTATCTCTGCAAGTGCTATAATAAATCATTATCACCATGTGCTTCCTTTATGACCACCCATGCTTAGAAGTTAGAATAACGAAAAAGCGCCATCGACCTATACAACCAACCAACCACATGTTTATTGCCTGTCGCTTGAAATAATATCCCGGCGTTAAACAGCCATGCTCTCACGTCTACGAACAACGCAACTCCTTCCCAGTGCTTGCTTCAACCAAACTCCGATGTTGCAAATTCCTGCTCAGAGAACTATCCGGTGATACATTATAGCCTCAGCTCTCGAAGAATGTGGTCCGCCATACTCTTGTATTGCCACGTGTTACCTGTCAACCGCTTGAACTGAATGCCATGCAGCGAAAGCAACGGAACCTTGACAATAAAGATTTCGAACTCCAACACCATGCTTCCTCCGAGGTCACTCTGCACTTGCGTACTCGTTTCTCCAGGAGCTCGCCTTGATGGGCCCCCATTCCTTCCCGGAATGCTGTCAAATGAGGTCTCGGAATTGGAAAAGCTGCGATCTCGATCAGAGCGTCCTGGAGTTCGTGGCGTAGTAGGAGGCCGCTCTGAATCACGGAACTCATCTCGCTCCCGCTCACGGTCCTCTCCTCGCATAAGACCGCCGAAACTAAATCGTCGCTTATGTCCTGGTGTCATGCCGGGGCTCGTGGGAGGATCTTGCACCTTGTTCAGGTCAATACTGGGCGAATGACGACAGTTGAAGCCGCCCTTGATCTCTGTATAGTCCACATTTAATTGCCGCAATACTCTCTTGATGTCGGTTCGGATCGCGGGGACTGATTTGCCCGATGTTGTTGATACGCTGAAGAGTCCCTTCAAGAACACTGGCTTGGCAAGTTCTGTATCATCTAACCGATCTGTGGATACACCACTCTGCTCGAGTTCCTGATCTGTCTCTTCTGGTACATTGGCCTCTTGAGCAGCCTCTCGCCTCATTCGACGCTGCTGTATACTTTCCCTCCTGGCATGACCGATCGACTTGGCCCTCAGACTGACAGATCGGGAGTGTCCATGAGCACGATGTGTGCTGGAAGAGTCTTCGTTCGCCACAGATTGATCAGAACCACTGGTTGCTGGAGGATCCTTTCGCCGTCTCAGGTCAGCCGAGTTGACGCTAGTCGACCGCCCCAGGCCACCTCCTCGTCTGTTTTCTCTCGAGCCACCGGCAGACATGGGCGGGCTGAGAAGTTCACCATGCTGTTGCCCACTCGCAGAACGGATTTGGGAATCTGACGCATCCTCCCTATCACGTCGTCCACGGCGAATACTGAAACTCTTTCGGGGGGCCAGAGGAGAAGGTTCAGCTGGTGAATGAACTTGCACCACAGGAGGATGCGATCGATCTTTGTCCAGACGCTCAGGGTCCCTACGCTTGCGTGTGCTGAACCTACGCAGAATACCAGCTGCAGTCCCTTCCTTCTTCTGAAGTTGTTCAACCCTTGGCTCGGCGGGTGGAGCAGGGGGAGGCTTCGGTGGCTCGGGCATATCGTCTTCACCATGCGTCCTCGCGCGAGGCCTGCTTCGTCCACCAGTGGGCTTCTCTCCGGGCATCTCATAAGTGGCAGAGTTAGTGTGAGCTGCTTGAGGCGCCGCAATCTCTGGCATTGGTTCCGGCTCCCTTGCTTTCTCCCTTTCCCTTTCACGCTCTTTCTCTCGCTCACGCTCTCTTTCTCGCTCCTTCTCTTTCTCCCTCTCCTTCTCCCTCTCCCTCTCCTTCTCTTTCTCCTTGTCGCGGGACTGAGCTGCTGCTGGCGGAACCATATCAGCATGATCGCGATCCTGTTTCTCTTTGACGAGGTAGTATATGGATACAAGGGGACTGAATGCGTTCATAGGATCGTTACCAATCTGTAACGCCTCAGAGCTAGGAGCCGATAATGTGTCGCGGCTGTTGCCAGAGTTTCTACGCTTATAAAAGTCAAAACCAAATGGTCTCCTCTTTTCGGCGTCCTTAGCGGGTGGAGGAAGCTCCTTTTCTCGTTGATAGAGCTTAACGGCGCGCTGATAGTCATCTGATTCGATTATCTTGGTAAGTTGTGCATTGATACTTTCGGGTGTGCCAAAGTTAAAACCTTGCATTGCAAGGATAACCTCTGGCTCCAGGGGTGTCGTTAACGGTTCGCGATTGGGTAGATAGTTATCGGGAGGACCGTTGAACCCTTTGGCCATCCATGGATGGGTCATTACCTCCTGCATTGTCGCTCGTTGCTTAGGATCTGTCACCAGCATACGGGATAGGAGGTGTTTACACTCTACAATCCAGTTAGAAGATAGTATGAGAACCACGCATGAGGGACCTACCGTTTGACAGCCATGCGGGATAATCCACAAGACCTCTCTTGATTTTGGCATGGAGTGCGGGCATGCTTTGGTCATCAAAGGGAACTTTGCCACAGACCAAGACATATAGAACAATGCCAAAACTCCATACGTCAACTTCTGGACCAGTATAAGCTCTGGCTTGCAGTAACTCGGGAGCAGCGAAATATAAGCTTCCGCAAAAAGTTTTGAGATGGCCACGAGGAGCAAAGAGGTTGCTCAGACCAAAATCAATAATCTTGATGTCGCCCGTCTTGCTGATAAGGATGTTCTCAATCTTGAGGTCTCGGTGCACGATGCTATTCCTATGCAAGTAATCTAGAGCACTTGCGATCTGCCGGCTAAACTTTCGGGCTTGCTTTTCTTTGAGCTTGCCATGCGAGATGATGTAGTCGAGCATCTGGCCGCCGTTGACGTATTCGAAAAGCATATACCAATGGTGGTTGGTACGAACCACATCGTGAAGGGCGCATATGTGGGGGTGATTCAGGAGGGTGCTAATAGCCGCTTCACGGGCAGTTCGGATTTCTTTGGATTGATCGGCGCGTTCCTTGTCGGCACGAGATTGATGGCCATCGTCGGTTGAGCCACGAGGAATAATTTTGCAGGCGACCTAGCGAGGTTATGATTAGTATTGTTGAAAGTTGAGAGCTTTATAAGCATCATCGCGACGGAGGCATGAGGGGCAGATAAATGCGAATAGCCGAATGATGAAACAATGCGCAGTGAATAATGGTTAAGGTAGAAGATAAATCCAAAACACACCTGTTCGCTGCCGTCCTCCTTTCGGGCAAGCTTGACCTTGCCCATGCTGCCGGCGCCAATGGTCTTGCCTAGCATCCATTTTCCAGATTGTGTTGGGATAACGGTACGTGATCTCGCGTGTTTAGAAGTTGAAGTTCGGGGCGGCGCGTCGGCGTGGCCATGTTGCTGAGGAGCAGCTCCATTGCCAGCGCCATTACTGGGAGGGTTGGCTGAAGGAGCCATTTCGGGGTGAGGACTGTGGTGGTTGTTCTTTGATCGAGAAGAGCTCCGTCGATGGGCCCGCGAGGGATCGGGGCCCCTGGCCGGGGGTGGTCGTTCCTTGCTCGAGCTTCTTTGATGGTTTGCGTTTGCGGCTAAGCGTGAGGATTCGTAGTCATTTTGCGGTACAGGTTGCGACTGGTGAGAACGTGAAGATGAAGTAGTACGCTGATGATGGTTATGATGAGGGGGGAGATGTGAGTTGGCGGCGTTTGAACCAGAGCGGGAGTGAGAGTGGGATTGGGATTGAGAGCGGGAGGCGTAGGCTTGGGACTGGGATTGGGATTGGGAGCGAGATTGAGAATGTGAGTGTGAGTGTGATAACTGGCGGGTGTGAGATTGGGCGTAGTTGGCACCTGTTCCAGTGGGCGTGGCTGGTGCAGGTGCTGCAGGGGCCGCTGAAGCGGAAGACGAGGGAGGAAAAGAGGGAGCTGGAGCCCGACTGGAACGAGAAGAACGAGTAGATTGAGTGCGACCAGGTCCTCTTGGTGATGCATCAGCAACAGCAGAAGAAGCTGTTCTTGTTCCCATTGTTGCGATTGAAGCTATACTCTAGCTAATTATGCTGTGTTGCGCTGCGCAGTTGTGAAAGATAGACGGTGTAAAAAGGCGGGATGTCGATGAACTGAATGGGTCCCTCTGCTCTGGGGTTTGCTCAAAATGGCAGTGAGCTGTCGTTCGCTTGCTGTAGTATCAATGCCTAAGTTGGTAGCCAGGGAGGATGACCCGGTCTGAGTCCTTATTAGGTCTTTGAACGGATTGGAGTAACAGATGCCAACGCAGTCGTAACGTAGTCGTAATTGCTGTCGAATACCAGCTAGGCCCTTGATGCTTCTGCCGGCAGAGTGCGACGTGAAAGGTCAAAGATCAGGATTACCTGGTTACTCTCATGGGCTGAGGGCTCTTCTTAGCTTGCGATTTGCGATGATGAGGGGTGATACTGGCAATCGCATAAGAGAACGAGACGCACGCAGACTGAGACTCAGACGCTGACAAAATAGCGCCTGGAGCAGTTAGTTCAATGCAAAAGCGAGACTTCGCTACATGCAAAATAATGATAAAAGTAAGACAAGGGAGAAGTGCCGTAGTCCTAGTAGTGTTGATTTGATATACAACCAGCAGTTATACGGCAGTGTAAATCCGAGCCTGATATACAGAGGTGGGAATGGAATAGGTAGGATAGCTGCTGGCAATGAAAGGCAACGCAACGCAAAGATGCAGATAAACAGATGCAAGAGGATGAGAGAGTAAAGAAAGATCTCAGACCTGACAAGCAGATCGAGTAAGAAAGACAACACAGCGTCTGTCAAATCCCAAATCGGGGGGCGGGTGAAAAAGAAGCAGCTTATTAGGTACCAGATTGGATAGATAATGGGTATTGTAGCTAAAAATGACATTGACTTGGTCATGGCGGGCAACAGCATCAGCGGCATGTCCCATCTACTAACCTCTAACCTCTTGGATGCCCAGGATACACCTGGATGTCTCCAGCTGCAAGCTGCCGAGACTTCACCACCACCTCAGTCCGTCCAGCTGTCTTTGAGCTAGCACAACAGGGCATTCAGTCGTTTCAGGGGATTTTCCACTTAGGACGCAGGTAGCTTCATCTTTCCACCAACGGTCACTCCTCGGGTGGAGATGAGATATCTCGCTCGAACTGAGCTCTCATTTCGCTGGGCTGTCAGTAATGGATCTATTCACTTGCTAGTCAATGCCCTTGACGACATTGCTGGAGCCACTGGTCTCTATTTGAGTTAGTGGTCAACAAAGCCTCGATCCAAAGCCGTTACACATGCTGCAATTGGTAAACTTTTGGCTGCTCGCTCCACGATATCTCTCACCGTTACCAAGCCAAATTCCCTGTTTATAGCAACAACAAAGCCAAGAATCATATCCGGCGTCAGCTACCAGCCAGAGCACTGCATTTTTGATCTATTAAGTGGATCTGTCGCAAAGTGCTGCAAATTTACGTGGCTGATTAGACGAGGGGTTGGAGGCTGGGGTTTCAAGGTTGGATATCAGGCCTCGGGCTCACAGGGCAAGAAAAATTGCGGAACGTCTGTTTATTTGATGAGTCAATGTCATTCAACTAAGCTTATTAGAGCATCTGCATAGGTTATTTATCAGACTTTGAGAGCCTCAATTTCATTACCAGCATTAGATACCCGAGGGTTTGTCTTCTTGCACCCTGCAGCCAGGTTCCCATCTCGTCTCCTTTTTGCGATAGATGTGTCTTGGAAATCCTTGGGCTGGAATGCGACAGTTATTCCAGAGCCAAAAGAAGCAAAATCGAAGCCGCCACAAGACGTACTAGCACATGAGACCTTGCAACCCGTGTAAAGTGTTGGTGTGATGCGATGCGTTGTGATGCAACATATCCTTGTCTCGTGTTCACTAACACCTAGCAATCACCTTCTGGACCAGCCACCGTTCTCAGGCGGAATGCCAAGACAATACTTCAGCCGGGAGTCCTCAGACACTCACCAACAACAGCCCATCAGACGCGAAGTATGCCTCACCGAGTCACCTCTCCGTGTTCAGAGGCGTAAGTCAAGCCTGAAACCAGAGAGAAATGGAGAGAAGAATGGCCTTGATCATATCGCCCTGGGAACACTTTACACCATGGCTGTGAGGGAAGAGTATGACATCTCTGGATGATTTTGACATGGGTCATGGTCGAACGCTCTTAGAAACTGTTTCAAAGCTGCGTTTCTGGTTGTATCCATCCAAAAATGGAACGTCCCTCGATTGGCAACGTTTCACACGCGTGCACTTGCATACCCGACGCTGAAGAATCTCAGTTGAATGGAAGTTCTCCAACTTTTGATAGAGCCCCTGTCACAATCTAGTAAGCAAGTTAGCAGAGTCTGACGCCAGAGCCCCCAAAATGTAGGGATGGAACAAAGCCGCAACTCTGTTTCTTATCGATAAGCCCAATTTGACGTCGCGACTCCAATTGTAACTTCGCGACTTAGCTTTCATCGTCATCGCAAACGCTCTGACACCATTCGACATCTTCTTGCCCTCTACAGCTCATGATATAAAGAAACTCGCTTTCGATGCTTTTAAGGAAACTACGCGACACGCCGACATCTCAGTCTCATGTCATATAAACGCTCCCGCGCAACCTATGAAGCCGATCTCCATGCACCCTTTGCAACTTTCGGCACTCCTCTGCCCGATGACCCCGACGCCCGAGATGATGGCTCCTTCGTTCCAGTATGGAAGCAGGAGGTGAGGGATGAGAGAGGTCGAAAACGACTTCATGGCGCATTTACCGGCGGATGGAGCGCAGGGTTAGTACCCAGATATCTTCTTAGGATTTTGCGCTGACTTTACTAGGTACTTTAATACTGTCGGGTCCAAGGAGGGATGGACACCGTCGACTTTCGTTTCGAGTCGAAACAACCGCCACAAAGATGCAAAGAACCCACCGCAACAACGGCCGGAAGACTATATGGACGAGGAGGATCTTGCTGATGCGGCCGAAGCTCAGAGAGTCCAGACTTCTCAGGCTTTTGCTGGGCTTGGCTCCTCCAATCAGGACTCTAATGCCGGAGGTCTGATGGGCCTGCTGAGGGCTGAAGGAGACACTATGGGGCTGAAGCTGCTACGGCGCATGGGATGGAAAGACGGACAAGGCATTGGTCCTAAAATTCGAAGAACTGCCCGACTTGATCTAGGGGATAAAAGCTCCCAGGCGGCTGAAACGCATTTGTTTGCGCCAGACAACGCAAAAATGATACAATTTGTCCGCAAGAACGATCGAAAGGGCTTGGGCCACGACGGAGAAACCAAGTTGACAAGTCTGAATCCTATCACATCTGCAGCCGATGACGATGACGACGACGATAATGCTCATGATACCGGTCTACTAAGCACATCTTTACTTTCGTCGCAGAAAACTAAGACGAAACCTGGGCGAGGCGGTATAGGAGTCGGTATTTTGAATGACAACGGCTCTGATGAAGAAGATCCTTACGAAATGGGACCGAAAATCCGGTACAATCGTGTCGTTGGCGGCGACAAGAAGAAAAAGAAGACGAAGAAGGCAGCAGCAGCAGTTAACCCTGCATTGAAAAACGCCCCGGTTTTTGTATCTCGCACCGCCCGGGCGGGTAATGGTCTCGGACGTTGTCATGATGGACGATTACCTCTCGACGGCTTTGTACTCGCCAAAATTACGGAAGACCTATCCGATCTTCTATTGGAATACGCACCGCCTCCAGTGCCAGAAGGATGGGTATCTTCAAAAAATTCTGCAGATCAAACCACTCCTTCAGGTTACAAGTCAACAGCAGATGCTGCAAAGGCGTCTACTCATGATGCAAAGTCGAGAGCAGCCCTTCTCGGAGAGAAGAGTCTACCAGGGAAATCAGTCTTTGACTACATCACCAGCTCAGCGCGTGATCGACTTGCTGCAGCTTCTGGGAACAAAAATTTACCACAGGGCTTAGGAGAGGTCCCAGAAGGGTTTTCCATGTCAGAAGCGGAGAGACAGCAAGCAGTATGGGATGAAGCACCCAAACTGGATCGCGAGACAGCCATTGCTGCTATTTCCCGAGGCTCATCTGGACCATACGCAGACAATGAAGAGAAGAAAGCGCGTTACAGAACTTATCTGGAACATTTCGCAACAGGCACTCAGCCGCTCCCGTACAAACCCAAAGGAATGGCATTTGACGACTTTGCCAGAGAGTTATCGGAATTCCACAATTGTGCGAGGATCTTCAAACCGATGACAGGGTTTATGGCATCTCGATTTACCACAGCGAAGCAACCAGCAGTCGTCTCAGCAAACGGATCTGAGACAGATCTGGTACCAAAACCCGAACCCAAGATCGCTGATCCAGCAGAAGAGGCAGCCAAAATTGGCATGTATGGACAAATGACTCGAACAGTTGGAGACTTTTACCCAACAAGACTATTGTGCAAACGGTTCAATGTTAGGCCGCCCGCGAACTCTCAAGCAGAAGCTGAGACAGAAGCTGGCTCTGGAACGACAAGTCGTGATGGAGGTTCAGGGCCTATGGAAGATGTCAAGATAAACTCGACATTCCCAGCTGGTGGTATAAAGTCAATTGAAGGGGCCCCTGCAAACACAACACCACCAGCTCCGGAGCCTGAGCCAGCTATCAATCCGGACAAGAATGAGGCGGTTGAGGGTAAAACAGCACACGATGAAGTTCTTCGTGCAATATTTGGAGATAGCGATAGCGAATAAATAATACCATCCATAACTTACTTGCAAGTCATTGGTCACAAGACACTTGACAAGGTGTTTCAGCCACTAAATACCCTTTCAACGTTACCGTTGAATTTGAAGACAAAACCTAACGTTGAGAATCTTTATAATAGGCTAATGTATTGTAACATCCTTGGATCCTAACTCAAGAGCCACCATCGCTATTCTTCCGTAGACGATTATCACCACTCATCTCAAAGATGAATGCCAAGATTAGGCTTACAACTCCAGCGCCTCTAGCGCCGCAGCTCCACTTAGGTGAGCGGCTAGGACCCTGTTAGTAGCTCATGGCAATCTCTAATTGGCCACTTGTACCATATCGCGGGGCTCCAATTTAGTGACACTCAAGCTTGGGGACTCACTTCAGGGGAGCAGCCGCCGTCGAATGAGGAATCGCGCTGCCCGTTGTTCTTCCATTAGGACCAATGTTAACCTCACTCACTCACGCATCACATCGCATCTATCACATCACATCGCCAGACACCCAATAATTTAGATAGAGCCTCACACCCGCGACGAGGCCGCGACTTGCGATACGAGAAAGAACGTGATTCCTCCCGATTCGGCTGTTTTGCTTAATTTCCGCCAACGTTTAATGTTTCGACCTCATCACTAGACTGTTTACCTTGCCAACCAACCTGGAATCAATCAATCAATCAATCACACCCATCCTAAATCGACTGCTCTTTTCCCGCTGGTTCGTTTGCCGACTTGGGGCAGTCTCGTCTTGAACGACTTTGTTTTCTTTTTAGACGAAAGCCGCCATCCTGTCTGAATTTCAGGAAGCTGGAATTGGACCATCAGTGTCCTTGGAGAAGAAGACGCCGTCACCCGCCTCATCACGACCGCCAAGCACGCGAACAACATCAAGTCATCATCGTGAACCGACACCTGACGACCTTAAATCCGCTAAAGAACCGGAATCACACATTCTTTTGAGTCACGAACAATCACCTCCGCCGCAGTATCCCGCCTCCGAACCCTCAACCTCTCATCCTCCCCCCTTCTCGTCGCTCTTTACCTCCCCGCCCAACGACGCTCACGAGCGTCCCGACAAATTCGTCGCTTTTACCGCTCATTCTCCTTGCGAAGCAGAAGCATCAGGCTCAGCTGCACCAGCGTACGAATCTTCTTCACCTAGAGAAGCTCTCCCCTTTGATCCGGACCAAAGCACAACTGCATTTTGCGATCCTGTCGCAGAGACCAAGCGTGCGCTCCCTAGAGATACTAAGGGAGATTCTAGTCGCAAAGAAGACGACGCAGAACCACCTCCAGCATATTCAGAAGAGGGCGATAGTCCCCTTTCAACATTCACTTTCCTAATGGCTGCCGCAGGAGGAGCTTCGAGTATTATTACTCAGGTGCAACAGGGCGGACCGCCCGTTAATGCTCTTGGAGATGTCGGTGCCGATGAGACAATCGCCATGGACCTGAGGTGAGATTTGCAAGTGGTTGTTCAGTAGCTGAGTGTACTAATTCTCAGATAGGGGCACAAGGTTTTATCTCTCTAGGGACGAGTTGCTTACTTTGCCCGAGTTTGTGCTGCTTTCATTGTTCCCTAATGGATTATTTCCTGAGGGTCAGATGGGCGGCTTTGCAGACGGTGATGCTGTACAAGTTGACGTAAGTTAATCCCCTTCCTATCATCGTAAGCAGTTGACTTACAAAACTAGTACGACCCAGCTTCACTTCAGTACATGCTTGACTTCTTCAGGGATGTAGCACAATCTATCCCCACAGATGGATCACCAAATGCGTCTCAGGATGAGGATACGCCTTCTCTTGGTACCTCGCGTGACGACTCTAAGCGAGCCGGTATCATTGTGTTGCGTGAGGACCTTGACTTTTACGCCATCCCTCCCCGAGCAGATATTGGCCCGCTTGATATGATTGCCGTGAAACGGGCAGCTGCAGAGGCTTTGCAGCAGCAAAACGGCATCTTTTCGGGTCTCAAGCGAAGCGACGAGCCGGGTACTACTGAGGCCCACTTGATCGAGATGCTGACGGCAGGGTAAGTTCATTTCGTGCAATTTTTGTAACTGGTAATAGACACTGACCTGTAATAGTGGTTTCAACCATGATGACCGATGGGGTCATCGAGCTGGTGAGCCTAACAAGGCCGTCATTTGCAGTCTGGCTCTTGCGCGTCTACGCAGCGACATCCGAGGTAACGAGATGGGCTCCAACGCTGTTGGCATGGCCCAAAAGCTTCTGCTCTTCTGGCGTAAACCCGCTAGACGTTGCTGGTGGGAAGGTGTCGAACTTGAGAATGTTGCCGGTGTCGAAGGCAAGCTCAAGGTCTGGATCCGAAGGGTATGGACCCTCGAGATGAGTGTTATTGGCCTGCGCTAGATCACCACCTTCTTCTCTCCTCTCCCTAGAGACCAACGACCGTATAACCGTCACCTATTTTCTTTTGTCTATCACACCTTGTGTAGCTTTGTTTCCTCCCACATTCCCCCATGTTTCCTCTATTCCCCCTCCTATTAGGTCACCTTATTCCCCTGTTTATTTTTTCTCTATTATTTCGTCTCCAAGATGAGTGTTGGTGGAGGTTGGTCCCATGCAGTTAGGCAGAACAAAAGCACATACGTGGAAGGAAGAGAGGGTTTTGGTCCATTGAGATTCGCAAAGGGCGGGCGTCAAGGTGCATGGAATTTAAGGGGTTCTTTGTAGACTTCCTATATTTTTTTCTTCACATGTTTGATATACAGTACAGAGATAATCCAACTACACTAAGACCATGCGATTGTTCCCTTGATGTGTCATTTCCATGTTCATGTGAGAAGATTGCGTCTATGTGGACTTTACGATCTTGTTTACTGCAGTTTGTAACCGAATGGACCTGTTTTCTCCGGACCGAGCCATTTTGGTCCAGCAAACATTAGGTAACAATCAAAACCTGTACTATCCTGCCGTGATTCTAAAATAACAAACAAGTCCCTAAACCTCTCTTATTTCACATCCATATTCAGGACGAACTTCAAGTCCTTATCTCGTATTAGCATGTTTTTCTCAACCTGGCTGCTATAATACTCACCTCAAGCTTCTCTTGCACTCCCTCGTCGTGCCCATCAAACGTAAAAATCGCCAGTTTCTTCTTCTTCTTCTGGAGATCAATAATGTTCTTTTCGGCATTAGTTTACTCAGCACCTGCGATGAATTCATACGTACCTCCTCTACAGTATCCTTCATGATATATCGAAAGATCTTGACCTCTCTTGTTTGAACCATCCTCAGGGCTCTAGCAACTGCTTGTTCTTCGACCGATGGATTCCACTGTGGCTCGACAATATGTACTACATTGGCGGCAGTGAGATTCAACCTTTTCTGAGTTAGCAACCATCTTGGTGTATGAAGCTCTTGGAACCGATTACCCAACTGAGCCAGTCTCAATAGACATGAGCAGTACTGTCACTCTCAAATCCTCGCGAAACGTGTGAAGACGGTTGGATCTCTCAGCGTAACTCGTGCGACCGTCGACTTGGACATGACATACACCCGCTGTGTTAAGAAGCTCAGCTAAAGCATCCAAAGTGGAAGTCCAGTATGAGAAAACGATACTGACAATTTAGTTAGCTTGGAACTTAAATCCACATCTTGGCTGAGTCCTACTGTCTAGCCCCTGGTATGTAGCAATATACATTGTTCACCACAGAATTGAGCTTTGTTGAATGAGGACCAACCAAGGATACCTCGAGAGGGACTGAATCAATGTCCATAGTAAAATCAGACACAGGACTGCGTTCGGGCTCTGAATACAGGCTTGATGAATGAAGCGGCTGGCCACAATCCGGGCAAAAAGAGGATGACTCCAAAAGTAGAGCGCCGTCCTCGTTCATATCTGAGCATCGCTCGCACTTGGCGCTTATCTTCTGCGGTAGGAGGTAAGCTACTTTACCCGCATTTGGAAGAGTTCCCCTATTGCAGAGCATTCGCATCTTCAGGATTGCTGTAAAGAGGATGTTGTACTTCCTAATGTTGGCAGCAGAGCTAACTAACTTGTCAAGTTCACATCTTGACTGGTCTAGAATAGTTCTGTAAAGCCCAGCCTCCTCGGTGGAAAGAGGGAGGCGAATGATCTCCTCAGAGGACTTGGGTAGATTGAGATAGCTTTCTGTCCTTCGTAGACAGTAAGCCTGGAGATATGTACGAAGCGGTCTAGCATAGTCAGGACCTCCGTGCGAGAGTGGTGCGAGGATGCTTGCGTGAAATGCAGACTTCGTTGGGAATGGTGGAAGTCGGAGGAACGATGCTAGTGATGCCAGTTCTTCTACTTTGTTCTGAATAGGGGTTCCTGTGAGGCACCAGCGCCTAATAGTACTGAGACTGGTTACGGCACGGAACTGTTTTGAAGTTGAGTTTCTGATCCAGTGGGCTTAAATAGTTAGAATCAGGCTTCAGATAAGAGACATAGGATAATACCTTCATCTAATACAATGCGATACCAGTTCATCTGACCCAGGATGCTAAATCCGTCATGATCTGCGACGATCGTTGCATATGTGGTAATGACAATATCGGCTGATACTAAGTCGTATTTATTGGAGGTTCGTTTTGGTCCATGGAATGTCAAACAATCTAGAGTGCCTGGATCAAAATGCCTGGAGAACAATCTATAAGACTGCCTCAAACTTCACGATATAATGCTATAGAACTTACTTCACTATTTCTGTTCTCCAGTTTTCGATCAGCTCTGACAGATGTTAGGATCTATAAATTTCTGGTCTTATTCAACTTACGTGCCGAGGTCACAACTACCAACGTTGCTCTCGTTGATGTTTTATCAGATATCGCGAGGTCATGTTCTGTGTAAAACATACTGTGCTCGTATGCTGAAGACAGCGAATATAAAATGACGGTTAACATTGTAAGGGTCTTTCCAAGCCCCATGACATCAGCAATAATTCCACCATAGGCCATGGGTAGTTTGTCAATACTAATTTGGTCAGATAATTAAGATAATGGGCTCTTTTGGGATTATCTGACCTTCCTCTGCTCACTTGTTGCAATCCACTCTGCAAGCGTTGGCAAACAGCCTCTGTCTCACATTGCAGGATAAAACAGACTCCGCCTTCTTGGTATCTGGTATCTGTTAATCTTGAAATTCTGTTCTTAGACATCTTGAAGTTGGCTAACGTTTCGAGGTAGGATCTTAGACCTGCTGGTAATCTAAATTCGCTTCCTTCCACGACTGTCAAAGAATCAAGGATACTGTTTATCTCGGCTGAGATGCTGGCCTTTCGTTGATCTGATAGAGCTTTCCCCAAACCAATGTGTTCATTCATATCTTGATCCATTCTAGGAAGACGGAAGAACTGGGGATTGGAATAAACGATACCAGGATCAAGAGATTTAGGGTGTTGGAGAAAAGCAGAGACTTTCGATAGCTGAGTTGCTACCTCTAAGGCCACATCCTGGCAGCCAAAAACGTTAATAGAGATCGAAAAAGTCTGGCATCTTTCCAACTTTTTTGGGCGCTTAGAGAACTCATTGCCCGCAACAAGCGCCTCGAATCTCGTAGTTCGCATGTCGTCAAGAGCAGATAGAATACGACTGCTACGGGTGTCGAGAACGGCAAAGATTTCGTTTTCGGTACTTTGAAGAAAATGATATTTGCCCTTCAATAATATTGGAAATTCGTAGAACTTATCGCAGCTGGCCAAATCAGATCCGCTGGGTCGAATCGCACCCTTCATACATTGAGCTGCTGCGTCGTTCAACTAATATGATGGTCAATGTAAGCTTCGTGATTTCTGTGATTTTTGAGATAAATCATACTGCACCAAAGCAAATGATTGGAAGAGCGTGTTTGGAATCAATTTGTGAAGGAGAAATCGAGCTGCTGCATAGCAAGGGGCCATTATATCCTTCAGAGCTTATCTCATTGACTTCCCGTCCTCTCTTGGATGGAATCACATCCATGGTACAACGGAATTGGCGGTGGAAACCTGTTTCAAATATCGACATAAAGAGGTATAAAATTGTGCGAGGAGGCAGATGGTGATTCTATAAAGAAATCAGGCTACGAAACCCCTGCACTTACAGTTCAGCCCAGCTCAGCTGCCTTCCCTTGAGGCAAGGCATTCTCATACACTGCCGGCCTTAGTTTCTTGCCTTATGTATTTGTGTTTTTATCACAAACTGGAGCTGTCTCTTTCTTCCATTTAACTCAACATCCGCATTTATGTCCTAATCTTTCTGCCTCCACCACAACTTTTCCTTAACCTCATGAACGACAATGAGCGGCCCAAACCCCGACGCCTTTCAACGAGCACTCCATAAATTCAAGGCTGCCCTGGATCCAAAGCTTCAAGTTCAATTCTCTCAAGCATCCCTTCAAGATGTCTATTCCACCATCGACGATATACAAAATAAGCAATCGAAAGCAGGCCAACAAAGAGACATGCGCAGACTTCAAGCCTTCATCGAAGCCATGGAACAATTTGGAAAAGTGGTCGAGGTCTTTCTGAATGCCCATGAAATATTATGCTTTGTTTGGGTATCTGAAACCCTTCTACTCCCCCCCCCCCTTCTGAGAAGCTAACTCGCAATTCTAAGGGTCCAGTCAAGTTTCTTCTTACGGTACCTAAGATGGCTGCGGAACAAGATGCGTTATTGCGACTGACTCCAGGGATAGGTCACCAGCACATACATTGACAGTTTCGATAAGCTATTGAACGCATATTCAGACATAGGAGACTCTCTGCCTGGCCTTCAGCAGTACAGTGCCTCTGTTGAAAGCTACCCACCTTTGGCTACGGTGCTGGAGGATTATTATTCTGACATTTTGAATTTTCACCGTGTAGTACTTGCAGTCTTCACTCGCCCAAGTATAGCACCTTGCCAACATAAAGATGTTCGTTTTCCTAACTAATGCTAGAATGGAAATCCATGTTCAAAGCAATCTGGAAAACTTTCGAGGCCGAACTTGTCCTATATTGACAAGTCTTGCAAGCCGTCGAACGCTTCTGGAAAGCGAAAAATTATCTGCGTCACTTTACGAGATCAACAAGGTTCGTGAGAGAATTGACTCTGTTTACCAAGAACAGCAAAAGGAGGCAAAATTGAGAAACGACGAAAGACACAGAACAAACATGCGTGAAGTCAGACTCAAACTTCAGAGCCCCGACTACCAAACGAATCAAGAGATGTCCACTGAGAATAGGAGTGGAAAATAGGAAAGTCCACTCTGATTTCCACAGTCATCGAAATGCTGCTTAGAGAGAAGCGCTCTATGGGGTGCGAAAACAATGTCGTATACTTTTACTTTAAGCATACCCAGAACCGAGCACATAATGGGTTCCTCCGCGCTGTTTTGGAACAGCTCATCAGCCAGAACATGGCCCTCTCAGATCAATTTTTCCATGATATTTCAAGCCTCGAGGGTGAGGATCTTAGAAAGACCGAGAAACTCCAAGGTTTGATTGAGCGAGCCCTCGAGGCTTGTCGTGTCTTATATCTGGTCTTTGATGGACTGGACGAATGCCCTAGAGACGAAGCAATGAAAACGGTGAAGTGGCTACTGCACTTGGTTTCCAAAGACTTCCAGGAGACCAACTTGAGGCTCATTATCTCAAGTCAGCGTGATGGCGCTGTGGACAAACTTCTAAAGGCCTACCCATCAATATCACTCGATAAATCCGAAACACCAGCGCATACAGAAGATATCGAGCGCTACTGTGAGGAATTTTGTGGGCGTATCGAGGAGGAATTTGGACTAACTCGAGAAATACGAAACGAGATCCTCTCGGAGGTCTTGAACAGTACAAATGGTGATTTGATCCCTTACTATTGCGAGGCGTATAACCGAGGAAGTACTAATGAAGATGACAGGCATGTTCCTATATGCTCGGGTTGTCCTGGACAATCTCATCAATCAGGCAACACTTTCAGATTTAAAGAAAGAGATCAGCCCCGAAACTTTTCCTCGAGGCATTGAAGACGCGTACGTCCTTGAGATTCTGCTGAAGTTTTGAAGGTGTTTTTGTTAACAATAGTGAATTAATAGATATTCTCGTGTTGTTTCTCGTGTCCTGGATGGACTTGTTCCAAGGCCGGAGCGTACCCTTCAGCTACTCGGGCTAGTCATCGTAGCTCAACGACCTCTCAAATGGCGAGAGATACAAAGCTTCTTCTGTATAGATTCAGGATCTGGCCAAGTTGACTACGAAAACAATCGCTTAAGAAAAAATCCCAAAGAGATTTGCGGAGCTCTGGTTGATGTTTACCACGTGCATGGTGAGAGTGCTACATCAGAGGATATGATACAGATTGTGCATCCCACAGCCAAGAGGTCCGTAAATATTAAAAGTGGATTACTGAATACTGACATCAATAGTTATCTCGTTCAGAAAGGAATAGTCAACCTCAGCCTTGAACATAATAAAATGTGCTGTTTCTGTTGCAACTATCTAACGTCAAGGCCATTCAAGGATGGTCTCAGGCATGAACAAATCACCTCTCACGTAATCCCAGGCTACTACGGGTTTCTCGATTATGCTATGCAAAGTTGGTACCATCATGCTGAAGCTGTCATCAACCACTCTAGCGATCTGGATCCCTCTGTTACTCAAGAGACACTCGAGTCACTCAAAGCTATGCTTGGCTCATTTTCGAATACGAGCCCACCATCAAGTCATTCTATTGAAACGATCGATGTTGCTTGTGTAATTGGTTTATTTAAAAGTCTTGCAAAAGATGGGCGAGAAAGAAACTCGCAACTTGACATGGAGCTTCGGACGGCCCTGATCCGGCAACAAATCACGAAATTTTACCATAGCAGCTCAGATTCTCAGAATGGTTTTGTATCTCAACTATATGAGCCAAGGCTCACGTTGAAGTGTCACAAATTCTGGTGCTCTTACTTTACAGGCAGTTTCAGCACTGCTATGGAACAAGAAGCACATCTTGGTCGTCATGAGCGAACGTTCTTCTGTTCCTGGGAAGACTGCTTCACCTCCACACTAGGTTTTGCATCAGAATCAGAACTCGAAAAGCACAGGACTGCATGGCACCCAATTCAGGATGAACAAATCCGTTTTCCGATATGGAGCGGCGAAAAGTACAAGAGCCTCCAGGCAGCAGTCGATTCAGGCGATATCGGCGGTATCCAGTCCATCTTGGACGCTGAGTCGCTGACACTACATTTAAATATCAGAGCCTTTGCAAATTCACTAGTATCAGCGGCTAGAGAAGGCCATGTTGCAATTTGTAGGCTATTGCTGTCCTATAGAGCTCCCTTTGGTAGCGAGGTGACAATCATTGAGGAAAAAGCCTTGAAAGAAGCTGCAGCCAAAGGCCACCTGGAAATCGTCAACCTTCTCTTATTTTATGCAGAAGGACCTGATATGATATCAAGTAGCCAAGAAGCCCTTTTTGAGGCTTGCAGAGCCGGTCACACTGATGTCGTCAGATCACTATATACGAGGTTCAGTTATTCCGATCATACCAAGTTGTCTGCTTTCGCTCTTGCTGTTTCGAGCAACGACCCAGTTCTGGTCCAGTTCTTTTTGGAGCATGGTTTGTCTGTTCTTGTTCCCAAGGATTACATTCGAATACTCGTTTTTAAACCTCAAAGGCAGATAAATGACAAGGTTCTCAAGTTGCTTCTGACCACTGGAAATCTCACAGTGGATTTCGAAGTGGTAAGCTTTCTTATCCAAAATGGGTTTGCCAAGCAGGGAGAGATGTCACTGTCTTATGGGATAGAACTCGACGAAGTGGAAAGGTTCGAGCTCATTCGGCAAGCCCATGAAGCAGGTCACAACGATCTTGTGGCCCTCTTGAATAATTTAGAGCCAACATTCAAAGTACCCCCGCTCTTTTGGCTTGAGCCATGGCTTGATCTTATAGATTCCTCAGGATGTCGTTTTGAAAACTCATCGTTGAGCTTAAATAAGTTAACTTACCAAAAGGTTGGTCAGCTCGCTCGAGCCGTGATGGCGTACGCTTCAGAGAGACAAAAGGATATCAGCCGCATTGAAATTCAGCAACAACTTGATGATGGAGCGAAGTTGGAGTTCAGAAAAATGGGAAAAGATGCACTTGCTTATTACTATCATCATCGGGCGTTTCAGTTACTTCAACCGGGCAAATTGGGCCCATTCGCTACCAGAATAAAGTCAATGGGGCGGGAACACGCTCTATTATCTGCTGTATCAACGTCTTCAAAGATGACGGTTAATAGCATTCTTAACTGATTTGGTACCCAAGAAGATCGTTAATAGCTCAAATGGCATATTCCTTGATTAGCATTAATTTGCACTGTTTTGGCCATCATCTCTCTTGCCTCATTAACCGAAACAGAACTGTTAAATATTAATCCCGTAATATTTAGATTATCAGGCACTCTTGTAAAGTGACTTTTAAACCATAAAGAGTCTAAACAGCATAGGTCGTCGAATTCTTTATTTTTTATTTAGAATAGTACATGAAGGTAGTATATATATAGTATCGTGTGTCGAAATTTCTAGAGACAGCAACATAAAGTTGAAAGGAATTAAAGGAGTTAAGAGTGCTTTTAAGCTGAACAGTGAACAATCAATCCGTATGGTTCCGTTTGGCCAGCCGTACCATAGGTCCATCTCTGACAGCAACGAAGATATCTCGTAATTGGTACTGATCAACAGTACGACGTCCTTTGATCGCATCAGGACTTCCGCCTCCCAGATTACTGCTGGGATCACGCCGGATCTCAAAGTGGTAGACAATCTTTGCCAAAGCCAGACTCATCTCAAGATAAGCCAGATTCTTCCCAACACATCCCCGAGGGCCTACCGAGAAAGGCATAAAGGCACTTTCAGCTAGAGAGACACTCTCAGGAGAAACACCACACTCATCGTTCTCATCGACAATCCACCGCTCGGGGCGAAACTTGAATGGTTCAGGATAGATATCAGGGTTGTGATGCATGCAGTAGGACGCGGTGCTGACTTTCATACCCTCGGGGATGTACTGCCCATCGACAATAATGCCACCTTCTTGAACCTCTCGAGCAAGATCGGCCGGAACAGGAGGACTCATGCGCAGTGTCTCGTCAATGAACGCTCGAAGATATTGGCAGGAATAAAGAGCTGGGCCACCCTTGATGTCATCCACGCTGGAAAAGGCAGATTTCACCTCCTTTGCAAGCTTCTCTTGTGCATGTGGGTATCGTGAAAGGTAGAAGAAAGCAGCAGCAATACTTATAGCAGATGTATCGGAGCCAGCGATAATAAGAGACTCACTCTCACCGAAAAGCTCATCGTTGGTGTATCCCTTTCCAGTGTCAGGGTCCACAGCCTGAAAGAGATAGTGGAAGAAATCTTTTCGACTCTCGGTGCCTGATTTCCATAATCCTCTCGCCTCGTTTTCGATTTGGGCTCTTTCAGTGAAGCATTTCTCAACGAAGGTCTGCCACTTGCTCAAGGCTGGAGGTGCAGCTGCTGCAAGAAGATAGTCCAGGCCACGGGGTTTAAGCCATGCCCAGAGAGGAGCAAAGGGAGAGTAGGCGATCTAAACATTCAACATTAGCATCACCCTCATTAATGATATGTTGTATCTTACTGGATGAATGGTGGACATAAAGTCAGTCATAAGTGATGGAATATGCCGTAACTCGCTGTCATGCTCCTTCATACCAAACGATTTACCAAAACATAACTCGCCGAGGGTATCAAAGACGAGATGATCCGCCCATCGAGCCATGTTCAATGAGCTAGACCATTTCTTCTCTCCAATCTCTTGATCGAGTAACTCAATCCATCGATCGATGTTGGAATGAATGAATGGTTCGCAGGAGCGTAATGCCTTGTCAGAGAAGGCATAGTTCATAACTCGCCTCTTTCGAGCATGGGTAGTCTTATCGATACTATTCCATGTTGTCATAGCGTGGACATTGCGAGGGTATACTTTGTAATATTCCGCCTTTTTGACGTTTGCCTTGTTGTTGTAGATGGTCTTTAGGCCGGTTGGAGTGTTGATCAAGACACTATTGGGAGTAATGCGAAAGGTTGGGCCTGTAAGAACCTACGTTAGCCTGCGGTATGCTAATAATGTATAATGTTACTTACCATACTTCTCCTGCAGCTGCCAGAACCATATGTGCCGATCCTGTCTGAGAGTGTAGTAGTATGCTGGGAATGCTGAGATCCGTGCCCAAAAGGGGCCTGGGTACTTGGCCAGAGGATGGAAGTACAGCCTGTACAGCACTATTGTGACTACATATCCAAGTAATAGAAAAGCTGTTCCCAGAATGATTTGTGAGGAAGGAATAGCGGTAACCGTGTTGATGATAGCCATGGCTTGTAAGGTCGTCTTGAGATAATGAAGCGAAAACAGACTGCCAGCAAGAGGCAACCAGGCCATTATAAAGATCACTGAGTCCAGAAATATTATGACAGCACACATATGAAAATCTATCGTAAAATGACCTGTAGTATTCCCAATCGGACTACAAGTGCATATGCTAGATATTTGTGCGTGGTTCCTGGCGTCTCATGATAGGTACGTGACAAGAATGTGGCTGTCTGCACACACATCCCTTGCCAGCCAGGAAACACCCCTCGCAACGTTTTCAAATTATCGTGACGTGCTGGCTGACAGTGGCGAAGAAGAGAGGGAGAGACATAGCTTTGGGCATGATATAGATGATAAAGCTTGGGATGCTGTGGTTTTGTTATAGGTAAGGTAGTAACAAATATCCGTCCATTTGACACTCTTCCTTGCTCACTGTAACCTGCATAAACTGTGAACGATAATTATGCCTGAACCTCAAGAGTGAACTATTGTGAAAACTAACGGTCGCTTTTTGCTTTTTATTCACACTATCGTTTACCGATATAAATGAGGCGAGCCATAAGCAACGCGGTCGTTGGTTGTTGGTTCGCCACATACTTTTAAGCGCTCTCACCGAATAGATGCAGTCTAAGGTATATCTTGGCATCCAATGTTTTTATGCACAGTCCCCTTCGACTAGTGCCCAAGAGTATCTGAGCGCAGATATTGTCAAGGCCAATACGAGACGGTTGTGCTTTTTCCCAGTGGATTTGTCTTGTTAAATGACACTAGTAAAAGGCTCTAATAATATACGGTGAAGCACCAAGGTCTCACTCAAATTGCAACCTAAATTTTTCTTATCTCGTGATGCATTTCTCCATCAATAGTCTGGTTTTTAATCATAATAAACAACCTGAAACCCAATAGCACCTATAATTCTGGGACCAGACACACGAAAAGACATATTATACTTAGGTCACACCAGAATGTAGAAAATGATCTATCTCCCAACTACTGTCACAGTACAAGAATAAGTGTGCTTTTTGATACAGGCTTTGTCTCGAGCAGACTTCTCCCAACTACTGTCACAGTACAAGAATAAGTGTGCTTTTTGATACAGGCTTTGTCTCGAGCAGACTCGAGGCTCTCAACTCAGCCAGGTAGGCCATGCATGAAAAAGCAATTTCTGGTTCCAGTACCATTACATTCATACAATAAAATGTACTGCCTGCTCATAACACGATAGCGGATCAGACATGAACTTAAACCATATACGTGAAGCACCCGATGAAACATTGAGTAAATGTGACATCAAACTGTGTAGTATTTATACCCACAGCATAGTTTGGAAGATAAGATAAAGAGGTCAAGGCGTTCAGTAGCATGGGGTGAGATAGACTCTGTACCTGCATATGAGAGACTGGGGGCCTAACACACCAACTTTCAATGGTACCTTAATATGACAATTGCGATCAAAAACAGGACGACTTTATAGTGATATGACATTTAGTGATGTCGCAGCCTGAGTTGTGTGAAAATGTTAATTATAAGCTCTGTCAAGTAATCAAATGACCGTCTTGATCAGGACCTACCAATCCAGCTATGAGATGCCCATAGCGTCGGTAGTTATATGCCGAGAGCATTATTATTTTAGTCTCCACTTGGAATGGCCCCTGGACAATTGGTGTGTCATGTGAGCAATACTATATGTATTCTGTGAACAGAAATCGTACTAAATGGGGAGCCCGTGCTTGGCACAGATGGCCGACATAATTGATAGGTACTCGTTTCGTATATTTCATTGTTACTCAACCTCAAATGTTGATAAAGACGTCTTAAATCAAGCTTTGTATGTTAAGAGTGATATAGGGCAAACTGCAATGATCACCCGGAAGTTATCTCCCGTCTCGTGCCTCATTGGATGATTTGGAGCTGCACCCTTAATTGCAGCCTAAGGTAGACCTACCTTAGCTGTATCAATATAGGTATACCAGCTAAAAAGCTCTGCTTAGCAGCTGGTCCCTCGACCTTCTTCTTTCAATACACCCGAAAGGTCACCACGCTTTGGATAAACGGGGAGTAGGTTTAGAGGAATTGTGTTGAGTTTTGTCTAAGTTTGGCTGCCAAAAGTCAATGACCTGAAGTCGTAAGTTTGGCGTAGGCAGTAGAAAAAGGTCAATTGAATCACATGATTAAGTGACCAACCAACGACAGCCATAAAAGAATCTGTAATACACCATCATTATAAACAGGGGATCATCTCTCTTTATGTTTTCATGATTCACGACTTTATGCTCATTCCTTGATACCCAAAACCACATGCATGTTTTCCGTCTGTATCTGTTCTTGAATATACAGCAACGCATATATTGAGGCTAGGGTTACACAGTCAGGAAAGCACATGATACGGTTTTTGACCTTAACACGTTAAAAGGCGTAATACTTTACGCCCAAAAACACACAATAACCACAATGTCAAGTCAACAGATCATACAGCTGCTGTCCTTAACCTTAAGATCTAATTGTCATCTCAATCTATGAGCATAAGAAGATGTTTCCCCTTTCACTCAGCAGGCCAAAACCGCCAGCATCACCGATGCAACAACCAAGAAAACCCACAAGAAAACAAGCCAAGAAGTATCTGTTCTTTATTGCATCAATAAGACCTGATCTTCATAGTCTCCAACAACGTCATTCCCTTCACCATTGAAGATGGCGTTCTTCCTCCGCATCGTCACTATTGCTCTAACCTCAACACTCATCACCTCTTTCGCTTCAGCCCAAGAATGCAGTTTCAAAACAATCGGGCCAAGGAAATCTACGCCTGTTGCTGCCGATGGTTGGGAATGGGCTGTCGTTGCCACCAGGTTGATACGACCTCGAAGCATCTTGTTTGATAGCGAGGGTGCCCTCATCGTCTTAGATTCTGGAATTGGGTTAATTCACTTTAATTTCACAGACGAAGGAGGGAAATGTCTCAAAATTGCAAAGAAGACAACTCTTCTTAGGAAGGATGATGTATGTCTGTAACCACCTTTTCCATTGGGCATCAGTTAATTTGCAGATAAACCATGGCCTTGCCATCTCAAAGGATGGTCGCACCATATACGCCTCCACAATAAAAGAAGTCTTCTCATGGTCTTATGACCCCAAGAAACCCAGGTTGGATATAGACACATCTCGGGTACTGATCAGGAACATGGAAAATGGCGGCCATATATCACGAACCCTTCTCCTTTCACAGAAATACCCTGATATGCTCCTCGTTTCCCGAGGAAGCAACGGAAATGACGACGAAGGGGCTACAGAACGTGCTAATGGCCGCTCTCAAATTCGTGCCTTCAATATCTCCTCTTTCGCCCACGACTCTACCACGGAGCCCTATGATTACCTCTCTGGTAAGCTCCTCGGCTGGGGTTTGTGCAACCCGGTCGCCCTGGCAGAACACCCCGAGACTGGTGGTATTTTCAGTCTTGATAACGTGAACTCAGTTGATGAGCTACATCGAACGAAGAAGGATATCCACAAGGACAACCCGGCTGAGGAGATGAATTTCCACGGCTTTCTCGATGGCTCTACGGAGAAGCAGGGCGGCAACTACGGCTACCCTGTTTGCTACACCCTATGGTCCACGGATAAGTTTCCCAATCTCGGAGACCTCAAACCCGGCGACCAATTTGCTGCTGATCGCAAGACCAAGGGAGACAGTCTTCGAACAGATAAAGAATGCAAAAGAGATTACGTTGGTCCAGAACTAGCTTTCCAAGCCAACATGGCGCCTCTGGATATGAAATTCGATGAGACTGGCACAAAGGCCTATATCTCTTTCCACGGAAGCTGTAAGCTATCAACCCCTCCTAGCCCCTGAGCCACTTTGACTTACATACTCAGGGAACCGTAAACCCCCAGTTGGTTATCAAGTCTCAGCTGTCAACTTTGCATCTGGACATCCTACATCGCCCATTACACAAACTAGGAACGCCTTACTGCCCGCCCTCATTCGCAACAAAAACCTCAACGATTGCCCTGATGACTGTTTTCGCCCTGTTGGTCTCGCGTGGGACTCAAAGGGTCGGTTATTTTTCAGCTCTGACAAGACTGGCGAGATTTTTGTGGTATCTCAGAAGAGCAATCAAAACTCTACCGCAGGCAAGAAAAGTGCTTAAATAAGGAGATAAAGGTCAATTCAGATATATTATGTATTATTCTATAGAGGATTAAACTGTAAGTATAGGAATACTGCTTAACACGTCATATACCATCCTCTTACCTTTGCAATGCATAAGTCGCTTTAGTATTAATTTAATAAGGTTTTATATACTTTAGGTTTAATTATATCTTCAACTTCTTATCCCACCTTAATCAGAAAATTAATGGCTTCATCTGATCATAGAAAGCCCGCAAGTATAGGATAATAGCTGCAGATCTCTTCATTTAGTAACTTCTAGAGATTTTCTCTAGGATTCATATCAGGAATTTAATTCAAGAGGTCATGGCAAGATAATCACTCTTTTGTTTGCCTTGAACGCCTGGCTCTCCTATTTGTACTCATTATCGCGTTGCGCGCTTGACTTTGTCTTAGTCTATTCCTCAATTGTCTTGACACACTCCCATTCCCCTCGGAGGTTCTCCTTCCACAACGACACCTTGTTGTCCTGACCACTAACAGCCAACACGTTACCGCTCAAGGACCAGCTAACTCGCCACACAGCCGCCTCAAAGTTGAGAACCTTGTATTCCCACTGTGTAGGGTTTGAAGGGTCAGATGTCCAAATGCGAACTGTCTTGTCCTGCGAAGCAGAAGCGATATAGGACTTTTGAAGGACGGTAGGGGACCAGGCAACATCGCGAACCCAGTCAGTGTGGCCAGTCAGGGGCTCGCGCTCCTGCTTGTAGGTCTGGGAAGCGGGGTCAAAAGCCCAGATCTTGAGGACGTTGTCGCTGCCGCCAGTAACGAATCGTCGGTTGCCGGTAGCACTAGGGCCAGGAGCGCTGCTGACAATACTTCCAGGGGTAGTGGCGGGAGCCCATGAGACGGAGTTGACGCCGAGGCCGTGGGCGGGGAAAATCGTGTGGTCGATGCTGTTGTCCTTGAACTCGAGAACGCTCACGTTGCCGTCGGAGGAGGCGCAGGCTAGCAGACAGCCAGCCTCGTGGGGAGACCAAGAGACAATGTTGACCGAGGCCTTGTGTAGGTTGAAATCGTAGATTCGCTGCCATGCGTTGTTCTGTCCACCCTGCTCCTTCCAGATGAATACCTTGCCATCGTAACCAGCCGATGCGAGGATGTTGCCGTACTTGGGATGCGCCCAAGCGACACACCAAACAGCACCCTCATGTCTGTAAGTCTGCCGTCAGCTTCCTCTCACATGATGTAGGGCAATGTGTACTCACCCCTTGAGAGTCTCGATCAATCGCTGGGTCTCGCCCTCAATCTCAAAGATCTTGATTGTCTTGTCGCCAGAGCAGGTAGCTAGCTTGCGCCCGTAGTAGTCGAGGACAGCATCATGCTGGGAGAAGCTGTCAGTATGGTTCGAGATCGCAGGTTTGTGTCGTATCGAGCTTAGCCATGTATTACATAGCTTCGAATCGCATCAATCGAGGAGTGGGAACGTACAATCATGTCCTCATGGCCAGAGTTGGAGATAACTTGCGCCGACTAAAGGGGTGGGTTAGCTATAATACAACAACAAGTTGGGTGTTATTCGCTAAAGATGGGAGAAGATAGAGATCCCATAATGTTTGAATACTGACCATCTTGCTTGATTTTACACCAGATTCACAGCGCAAAAGAAATCAAAAAAGAGGATGAATTATAGAAGGTGGCTATCAGAGGACACGATACCGCCCATGATCTGGAGCTATCTGAGGTGGCCCGCGCCAGACCGTGGCGGTGGTGACAGTTGGCCAAGCTATAGGTCACGTGGATTGAAACGTGATCTTCAACTTCGATACCCCACTTGCCGCATTTGTCTCCGAACGGCGCAGTACGTACCGAGTTTAATGTTGCCTCGGCGCAGGCTTCCCCGGACGGGGCGGGAGAGCGGGCAATCACGAGCCATCGGGACTCTGTCTTGAATTGGAACTTGGGACTTGATTTCTGGAGAAAGCGGCTCTGGCATTATTCATCTTCATTCTAACATCTACATTGTCTTTGTATGTATCATCATCTCCTTACCAAGATTATATCAAGACAGCTTCTCATCAAAGAACTATATATATATCTTGTCGCCACTGGATCCATCGCATAGGCCGAGGCATACTACTCATTACTCTCTCAGCATCTTTATCAACTCACATATCCAACAACACAAACACAGCCATGGCGGATGCTTCATGTAGCGGAGGAACTCCCTTTAAGCGTCTAATCGACCATCAGGCTCGAGATGTCAGCCACCACCAAGACAGGCTCGTCGATCGCGCTGGTCCTCAAGGTCATACTGTAAGTACTCACGCGCCGTATTAGGGACCTTATAAGCTAAATATCTTTAGTCTTTCAGATCTACACCACAACAGATGCAAGGTGCAGATGGCTTTGGCGCGTTCATGGATGGTCCATCAACTCTCCCAGGAATTCCTCAACATCACGCAGCAGGAAGATTAGCAGCCCATGCTGCCGTTCTCGAACAAGGTCATTCACCGGCCTTTCATGCTTCGCAAGCACCACAGTTTCGTCAAGGGCATCACTCTCCTTCAGTCGACGTGGGTAACTGGGCGGCCGACTTCAACCGCTTCGCAAATCAGTCACAGCCTCGGCAACCTCTTCAGAATGGCTTTGCTCAGCCTGCATCTCAGATGCATCAACCGGCTCCCCAAATGAACTTCCAAGCCGCTTTTGTGCAACCAAATGCTGCCTTCGCGCCTATGTATGGCCAAGCCAACGGTGCTTTCATGAACGGCAACGCGGCAACGACACAGGAGGCTGGTTTTGATGACGAAATGTCGAAGTGGATGGCGAACAATGCCGGCGGTGGAATGGAAGAGGTTGACGCAATGATGGACCAGATGGCTCGTGAGCTAGAACTCAATGACGCAGCAGTAGCCCAGGCCGAAGCTAAAGAAGCCTCACAACAAGAAACAGCTGCCGGGCCGACGCTAGAAGCAAATCCGACCAAGCTGGCAACTCCAGATATCGCAAGCCTTTCTCTTGAGTCAGAGGAGCCAGTAGTCACAGAACCTGTCGAGGCGGCAAAGACAAAGTCAGAAGTTGCAGATGCCGCCGAGCGACTCCTTGAATCAGTCGAGCACGAGGATGGTGAGAAGTGGAAGAACTCTGTCTTCTTGTCATTGATGCGAGACTTCCGAGATGGAAGGAAAGACATCATCGACAATGAGATTAGGGAAACGCCAGAGAATGAGGCAGCGGTTTCGAGTGCGCAGTGACGCCCCCAAGGCCTCAATGGAGTCAGAAACGTAGCCTCCGAGCTGCCTTTACAACAGCATGATACTGTCGAACATTCACCAGCGAATTTTAATAGTCCACATCAAGACGAGTTGGCGTCGCGATGGGAGGTCACATCGACGGACTCACTGTGGGATACAGCCTCGCCCCGCAGTTCTTGCGTCGAATATCTCAGTCGGACGACGTTCTAGGATAATGAAACCATAACCGATCAAGTCGGACCTCTGAGGTCAATTGGAGAACAGGGTGGCATTATTCTCACGTATATAATGGCAAATCATGTACATCAATATTGGAAAGTCAATCTTGGAAAGACAGCCATATGAATTCACAGTCGTTGACTTTGCCAATAATTATAAATACAACTGATATTCATATTTTCATGCTGGAAGAACAACAGGTTTATGTACCTCTGATGCGGTGAACAAAGCACGCATATCGCAAAAAGCAAGACACATTCACAAGTAAAGGAATCGAATCAATCAATAAGCATCCATTTCTTTTCATAAGTGGTCAGTCGCTCGCATAACTCCAGATATTCCCTTCCTTTCATTTGTAACCCCAGAATGCAATCCGTTACATAACTCTCGTTCTTTCTCCCATGATGCAGTCTTGAGTAACGACAGAAAAATCAGTGGCACAGACACGACGGATATATAAGAATCGTGTCGTCCAGTAACGGCCCCCAAGTCTTGTATGCATAACGCCGTGATATCAAAAAGAAAATGGGTAAAGTATAAATGGCAGGGCTCGCCATGTCTAAACAAGTAATCCCATGCCACAGACAAGGGTAATATAGACAAGATCAACTCTTCATAGTGACGTCCATGAGCAACCGCAGTCGGTAAGTGATGGGTTCGTCCGTTTCAGCAATTGTCGGAGTGCTTTCTTAGTCTCGATATCTGAGCGTTTTGTGAAGGTGAGGTTCAGGTCTTCGAGATCCTCATCCTCCTCTTCAATAATAACCATCACAACCTTCTTGCCATCTTTCATGACCGGTTTCTTCTGAGTTCCGTCGCCAATAATCTCGTACTGAGTGCATGTTGCCACCGATTCTTCGCCCCAGAGGAATCGGCGCTCCACCATCTTGTAAACATGAGGGAATATGGGCAGCGGTTGTTTCCAGGAATTCCATTCGGGTGTGGATGAGCTGGAGTAAGTGCTGTATGTAGTAGTGGCATCTTCATAAACAGTGGTTGTCGCAGGAGGTGGATGATAGGTCGAAGAATTCTCGCTGGGGTAAATGAAAAACTCAATGACGGTATCCGGCCATGTACATATCCAAGGCTTGTCGCCTACCTTAGCATTGACGGGTTTGTTCTTGAAGCGATGGAAAGAGTTGTAGTCTTCATAGTCGTCGTTGTTGTAGTCCCAACCTCGCTTACTTAGATCACCAAACTTCTTCTCGGAAACGATGACAGTTTTGTTGTACTTGGTCCTCAACCACCAGGCAGGGCCACGTGCAATTTCCAATGTGTCGTTGACCAATACCATAGGTGCTGGTTGGGTGATGCTGGGGGGTTGAGCACCCCATGGAAATGGTGTTTCCTTATCATTGATAGCCTTGAGGGTCAAATTGTAAGACGAGTTAGACTGAGGGCTTGTGTCGTTATTGATTTGAATGGACCATATGGGGATGACTATGTCACAGGACCAGGCTGATGACTGTGTTGAGTCGTTGAAGCAAGCATTGCTATTCTGAGGGCTGGGATCAATGTTGGGAAGTGCAAAGCGCCCTGTAGCCATAGGTGGTAAGTCAGTGGGTATGGCTGTGAGGATTTCAGGGTCATATGTCGTTGTTATTGGAGGCTGGTAGGCGTATTTGCTGACCACGAGGTTAGTATGACTACTAATTTCAACATGAATACAACTTACTCATTTGGATCAGGAGGTTCGTCTGTGTTGTTGTCGTGGTTTTTGGTGAGCATAGTCCCTATAACAGCACCCATAATGATACCCATCAGGATCAGACCAACAAGCAGGAGGCAAATAGCCCAGTAAGGCACAATTCCCCAAAGCTTCTTCTTTGCACGACGTTGCCATTTGTTGACAGGAGGTTTCTCGGAAGTTTCGGCGGCAGCAGTGTTGATATCGTGATGACTGGCCTCAGAGACGTTGCTTCTGACTGAAGGTCGTGTCCTCGGTAAGGCTAGGTCATCATCCGTTGATGAGAATTCAGGATCGCGAGTTGCCATTCCAATCCCACCGGCTCCAGGTATGTCTCTGGTAGGAGATGAAGGTTCCGATACGGGGGATACTGGCGATACTGGTGTTTGAGTTGTTGTTTTAGGCACGTAAGCGTTATCTGGGTATCTGGTGTAGGGCGGCAATTCTTCCATATGACCCAACGGGCCGACCAAATCGCCAGCCTCCTCTCCATCTGGCCCTAGTTGTCGCTGATAAGTTCCTCCCAAACCGTTGAAGCCCACCGGAATCGAGGGGGTACTGCTCTCGCCGGAGGTGGTATTCTGCGTATAAAGAGCATATGGATGAGTCGGAGCTTGTGTGCCTCCATAAGACCGATCTTCTGGTATGGCTGCATTGGCAGTGGTGGATGTAGTAGCTACACTCATTGTTCGCTGAGGATACATCTGGTACGGGTGAGATGGACCAGACGGCCCTGTGTATGGACTTTCGGCACGAATGACGGGAGAATCTGATGATAGGCTGTGATTGTTGCGTAAATGAGATCGGCCGGCAGTTGATGTGCCATCGTTTCGGAGAGCGAGAGAATCATGATTTCGGTGAGGTTTAGAAATACTAGAAGGTCGATTGCGGATAGCGGGTGTAATTTCGTCTGATCCACCGGAAACAAGCGGTGCCTGTGATGACTTTGTAGATGCCGTTTGTTGTGAGAAAGACTCGGTCGACGATAATGACGATTCCGGTTGGGTATTCGAGTTTGAAGTCGGATTTATGGAAGAAGAGGTGGCATTATCGGTCGGTCGGAAGCCATCCGCCACCATCATAGCACTGAGATCGTAGTCATCGTCGGCACCACTACCAGTGGACAGCCTCAAGGAACGCGAGCGTCGGGTGGATGAGCGACGCGAGTTGCTAGAGTCCTTCCCGTTATTGGGATCCATGGCGTGGTGAAAAGGGAGGCCAGGGCTTCAAGCCAAAGACGCCGGCAAGGGCGTGCCCTACAAGTCGTTGAAATTCGAGCGTTGAAGTCGACGTTGAAATCCAAAGGGGCGATGAACGGTCGGGGCTCGAAGGGGAGCGGTCGGCAAGCCAATGGCAAAGGGAGTCGTTTCCGAGTGAGAAAGCTTGACAAGGAGACAGTTTGAAGCGAGCGAATATTGACTTCGAGACGGAAAATTCGATGATTCGAGCCAGATTGATGATCGAATGAGCGAAAGTGATTGAGAGATTCGATTGATTGATGATGATGATTTGTTTGGTCGTGGTTGGGATGGATGGCTGGATCGATGGGGATTGTCAGGATGGACAGAACTGCAAAAAGCCAAGAAAGAGAAGCGGGTTTCGAAGAGGAGCGAGGGAGCGACTGAGTGGCTACCTTCTCTTCCACAACAGAATGGAAGGAGGGAGAGCAGACCAACAGGAGACAAGCAGGCGCCATACCAAGGAGGGTCCCGACTTTCCCAGCGGGCTTTAGTGGACCCAATGCCCCATTCTAAGCCAGTCAGAGCTTGGCTGGAAAGGGGAAAGACGTCTAGGGAGTTGGGGCTAGACTAAAGATGGTCTAGAATTACCTGAGCTAGCAATTCAGCGTAGGAACCTAGGTTTTTTTTTTGTTTTCTACCAGAGAGTTGAGTTAACAGTTCAGGGCGTGAGAAAGCTTAATAGAGGCCTAAGAGACAAAGAGGCACGAGGAAAATACGGTTGTGCAACACTCTTCACATTCTTAATCCCATTAAACAGTCGAGATCTGCAAAAGATCAACCTTTCATCTGCAATTGAACCCTCCGTGTTCCCCCAACGTGTCCCCCCATCTTGCGAGTCAAAGGAAAAACCAAAATTCCCCTGGGCTGGGTTGGCAGGAGACTGTACCTAGTGCCAGGTTTGGAACGGCGGACCTGGCTAGGGGCGAGTGAGCGCCCTGGATCATGCGATTGGTGGACCGAGGACCCTGTTTCGAGCAATAGCCAGTGAAGCAGCTTGGAGCCGTTTCAGCGAGCAGCATTGGCCTTGGGGCTTTTGCTTTGGTGGATAGATCACTAATGGAGAGGTTTCATTCCTGCGTCATTGGTCATTAGGAAACTTGGCTTCGCCAGACTCTATTTTTGACGGTTTCTCTCTCTACCTTATGCATAGTTGGTGTTGATATTGATTTTTGCGTGGGTGGAACCTCGTATTTACAGTCATCCCGTCCCTTTTACACATTATGATGCAGAACATATAACCAACTAGTCTTCACGATTGTCTCTTCATCATTGGAAGTCTCGGCTACAGTTATTCTCAGTCATGTCATGGATACTTTCACTATCGGCTCTTCTCCCGCTTGGCAACCAAACTTGACTAGGGGTTGCGCAGCATCGGTAGCACACTCCGAGGCATTGGCCTTCCATTACCGGTTCCATTCGATTTGCACGCGCCAAGATCCTTGTGTGATTGACAGTTTTTGTTTACGATCAAAATCAAACTGTCCTGCGGTGATGGATTCAGGGTCTAGCATGAAGCATCCAGGGCAATTTGATCTTCAGAGAGGTAAATTAAAGTTCAAAATGAACAGATCCCCATCTTCTGTTCCACTGCATGTCTTGTCAGAACTCAAGCTCAAAGCGCTTCCTTGCTTCCATCACATTCCTCACTCACATCGTACCGCACGAAAATGGGCGATCCCGGCCGAACCGGCAGCGATTTCCTCTCCTGATTCCAGGTCTCAGCTTCTGTCATTCCCGGGCGGTCTCCGCTGATCTCACTGAGATGATCTAAGTATTTGCTCACTCAAGCGAAAACCCCGTCTTCATAATAGATCCACATAATGTCCAAGTTTTTCTTCCAACTCATTTTCTAGAATATCATTTGTTGACGGATCCCGCATAGAATTGATGCTGGCCTGAGTGAGGGCTTTGTCGATGTTAATTTCCCAGTTTGTTCTGAATAGCATCCAGCGGTCGGTTAATCGGCCCTCCCTGTATTCCTAGGCTTGCACGTGGTTTATCCCTCATCTCACATGTGTTGGGTTGGTTGAACTTGTCTGTTCCTCAAGCTCATGTATGCTTCAGAAACGTGCAACACGACTCGGGGCATGCTCAACGGTGCACTTAGTCTCCAAGTATCCAACCAGAGTCTTCATCTCAAGTATCTCAAGATGCAGACAAAGTTGGACGATTTCGATGTATGCGTTGTCACTGAAAAGATGGTGTCAGACAGATGGTTCTCATTGCTCTTCGTACAGGCAGGTGAGATCTTTCCCTTATATCTGTCACATCGGTTAAAAATGAAGCGCTGTAAATGCTCGCCTTGTTTTTCTACCCGCTCTCATGGCATCTCTGGGGTACAGTGGTTTCGAACTGCCGACTAATGAATGAACCAACCATGGTACTGAACCCATCTCTCGGGTCGCCTGGTGTTTTAACCACAGGTTCAATATAACATCATTAGTAGACGAGTTGAGCACTCGCATAGTCCACAGATCACACGGTTGACAAAATGAATTCTTCCAAGACTTGATATGTGCGAATATGATGCTTGCTAGTAGATCGTCAGACTCATGTTCATGCTATGTTACCACAGTATCAAAGTACAGATCTCTGTTATCGGGTCATATCAGAACTGTTACCCTACAATCAAATGCTTACAGTTATCAACCTGCAAAGTCCTAGACTAGTCTATCAACGAAGCTCAAGAAGCATATATTGATGCAACTCTCGACCCTTCATCCCTGGATCGTCAGCCTTATAATTCATGTTTCGTTTCGTTTCTGCACTTCACATGCCCATTCACTCCAAACAGCAACTCTACCCTTTCGGAAGCGGCTATTTTCAACCCCATCACTTTTCTCACCTCACAACTGCATAAACCTCTTCCAATCCCATCATGTCACAGCACTCCCCCTCTCTCACCAACAGCCAACCAGCCAACCCTGTAAAGGCGGCAGCTTGCAGCTACAATAGCCAATCGTTACGGCTCAACATCACCGCTTGAAAACGACCCGCGTAGAGCAGACCACCGCACTGCAGCCTCGTTTACCTTGTTTCGTTCCAGACAAGAGGCAGTGAGAAAGAAAGGCAGCCACAGTGAAGTGCATGCCCGCTGCATGACGTCTAGGCGTCCGTTATCCACTGTCCTCGAGCGTTCGCATGGATCCGCAGTCTGTTGTGCTTAGTTAGAGTGTCCTGATTTATGATAATCGTTCGTTCATGGATTATGGTGTCGAACGGGTCTTGTGTCAGTCAAGTTTCAAGGAACTTGAACGCTCGGCCAATTCTGGTCCATGGGCTGTGTCTGTTCGTGTTCCGTGGCCAATTGAGTTGATCAACCCGAGCTGTCAATCGCATAGTTCAACTTAATTTCTCATCATCTAGTTGATACTGATTAGCTCAACTCGACAACTACTGGCGAACCACTAAAATGTGCAATGTTCGCTTCACATTAAACTACTCGTCCACGAGATTTGCATCTTTACACCCTCATCTCTGTCCTAGATCATCTATCACCTTACCCCTCTCCAAAGCAGGGCGAACGTGGCGCACGATCGTCCAGCTTGCACAGCGTCCATGACCCCTTGGCTGCTCGCCCGAGAGCCTCAAGGAACGTCTTTTCCCTCCCGCCGTCAGCCAAAATCAATTGGCGGCCCGTCACTTGCAGCGTACCAGGTACAGTACAGTACTGCACATCACCTGGAGCGTCGTATCATGTAAGCCCGCTCGCACAGAGGACGCTGCACGACGGACGGTCTTCACACCCACTCACTTGCTGACCCCCATATCCCCCTGTCGGTCTCTGCTTCTGCCCGTTACCACAGCCTGTCCTGTTGTGCAATGTGCAACAACCATAGGAGACAATAGCCTCTTTTCTCGTCGCCCGCAGAATATGAGATGCCTTGACGAGGCAGCCGATCCTGACGATTGCTTTTGTGCAATATCCCAATTCCAAGTACGTAGACGTGCTGTCGTAGACCTCGCTTAGTCCGTGTGTTTAGTTCCCGTCTATATCATGTCCCCATGTCCGTCTCTCGTTTGCCTCGTCCTTTCTTCTTTAGTTCTTCTTGTCGATCTCTTCTCTCTTGAACAAGGAACCCCTTCTTACTATACGCTTGGCCAGCATCACATTGCCTTCCTTCAGCACAACACCAGCCTCAGCTCCTTGCTTTGGTTCGTGAACTGCACATCATTAACACATCTTACCTTCACAAACTCATTGCCACCCGCCTCATTCTTCAAGTAACCATCCCCTCTAATAATTCACAATGTCACGTTCATCCGTCTACTCAGATGACAGCGGTTCATCAACATGGACAACTACTTATACCCGGATACCCAAGAAACAACCTAAGGCTCTTCGTTTTCTCTCTTGGGTAGCTGGAGCACCTCCTGGAGCTACAGCTGTCAAGAAGAGAACAAGAGACTACCGCGATGACCGTTCAGTCAGGTCTAGCGGCTCTACATTCTCCAACTGGGATCAGTCCGAGACACAACTCTACTGGGTTGTCCATCCCAATAGCTACTACTACAGTGGTAGTAGCAGAGATAGCAACAGCAGCAGTCGTAGTAAGGGGAGTAGGGGGAGTCGCAAAAACGGAGGAGGTTCCCGTAAGCACTTTGACGGGGCCGTTCCCCGACCGCCGATGGTTCAGCCGATGAACATGAACGGCCCCCCACCACCTCCGCCTCCGATGGCCCCACCCATGGGCGGAGGATACGACGGAGGTCCTGGTTATGATGCCGGCTACAACGATGGCATTTATGATGAAGGCTACGCCCCCAACTTCTGTGGTGGCTACCCCCCAGCCCCGATGATTGGCGGCCCTGGAGGTCATCCTCCTCCACCTCCACCTCCACCACCTCC
>PVQA01000731.1:0-14421 GCA_002980515.1 Fusarium burgessii | reverse complement strand
AGAAAGAAAAAAAAAAAAAAGGAAGAAAAAGAAAGAAAAAAAGAAGAAGAAAATGGAAAGGAAAGGAAAGGCAGCGGTTTTTGTCGGTATATGTTGACCCAATTGAGGAACAGACGGTCTTGTGAATTGGGACAAGACGCAGATCGCCAGTCAGATTTTCATATTTATGTTCGATTTTGAGGCCAATTATGGCTCAATAGGTGGTGTCGTTCTGGTGCCTTTGCGCTCAAACTGCAAAGTCCAAAAATTGTGACACAAATGCATCAACACCCCCAACTGAACCCGGCATCAACCAAATTGTGGGTAAGCAAAAAGTTGTTGATCAGTCCGCAAGGTAGTCCCAATGCGGTAACGGGGTCGGAAAACAAGGTTCAGCCAGAACGTAAAACCACTCAGTGCGCCTTATGAGCCAGGTCAGTTCTCAACTCGGGTATAATACACTCCTTATTCAGAGAAGTTGATGTCGTATGTCTGTGCGCAGCCAATGTCTCGTCCCCCTCCGTGCTCTGACAGCTCTGCAGATTCGCACACAGGCGAGATTATCACAAGAAAACTCGCTTGACAAATGTCAATCGCCGTAAGCGCTGTCAGTATCCCTTTGCGGATCTATTCATGTTCAAACTTTGTGGATATCGCCTTGAGAGTAGGAATATGTACTCCGGCATCAAACTCAACAACCCCAGAATACTGGCACACATATGAGGATTCTGGCGACTCACTTTCAATGATGGAATAGTCTAGCTTGATCCTGTCGCAAATTGATTGCCAAGCCCCTGTTCCCAGCAGGAACCCCTTCAAGTTGACAACAAGGTCTGAGAATATCACAGGCCAATACGAGCCTGACTCTTCACGCAGCTTCAATCTGAGGATGTGTCCGCAGCTAAAGACATGCATTGGTGCTTATAGACGCCACCTAGCTGATGTTTTGGTAAGCTCCGTGCCGATGGTGTCTTGGTTGTAAAAGGACCACTCGTATTCAGCAGTGTTGAACAGAAGGGAGTTGACTGAACACAAGCTTACGCAGGCACGGTCCAGCTGGATATTGGGGATTGAGACTGCCTTCAAGCAAAGGGAAGAGCATCACGACTTCGGGATGGCTAAAAAGTTCAGATCTCCCCGATAGAGGCTTCACGTCGATCTGAGGATACTCCCGGCGCTAAATGGACGGGCGCTTGGGCGAAGCCTGCGGAAATATTAGTGCCAATAGACACACGGAGCTTGGAGGCACCGAACAGCAATGTCGGGATAACACGAGAGACGCCGACTTAGATTGGATGTTGCGAACAAGCTCTGAGTTGAGAAACAAGAAAGAAAACCATCAACCAAGGCCTCACGTACTGCAGAGGAGGGCCTGCCTCCTATGCGTCCTGCCTGAGCCAAACTCAGCTTGGCAGGGCAGGGACTACCCACCTATTGATTGACGGGAATCGAGCCTCCCGCAGGCGCACTTGCCTTGAACGTTCACTCAACTTCCTATCTGGGGTTGTTCTGGGTGCACAGATCTCTTTGAGAGCCCATCTTACCTACGCTATGCATTTTAGTCTCTCCACTTCAGCTGCTTTTTGCTCCACCAACCTTGTCAAGTGCCGGCTCACCAATAATAGATCTGATCTGCACAATATTTCCTTGACATTAGCACATTATTTTGTGCGGCCCGTACAGGTACGGGCTCCGGGTCATGTGCCGCGATAAGCCTCTAAAGACCACGCTTGGTAGTAAAAGGGAAGTTTTGGTCCGTCGACATGGTCCTATCGATTGACTGGCCGACGGTCAGACCTCGTGGAAATGCGGCGGCAGGTAAGATGTCAGAGCCTTTCTCTGTCTCTATCTCTGCAACTGGAACCCCTCTCCCAATATCAACGCTCCAAGTATGTGGCGCTAGAAATTAACGGCTTCGTATGGAAAAAGTTACGTGAAGCGACCATCAACTGGATCATCGCAGGTGCTTAACACCAGCCATCCAAATAACTCGGAGCTACGTACATCTCAGGCCCAGACACTTCTATTGGCTAGCTTCAATAATGACCTGACATCGGTGGTGTCAAAGTTTGCCCAAAGCGAAAATGCCCGTTCAATAACCGAATCATTTGAGTTGCACTGGTGCCATTGGGAAGAGGCTGCCGTTCATGGGGTAGGTCAAAGAAAACAGCCTTAGCCAAGTTCATCAGGGTCTATATGTTGATCTGGTGGGGGAGGCTTCGGTCCCTGAATCGTCCCAGTTCCACAGAGCCAACTTCCAGGAATTTAGTCTCAATTGTGGTTTGATGCAATGCGCCAAGATCTAGTGTCTTGGGAGGCAGATAATTCCTCGAACCAAGGACAGCCCCAGAGAAACCCGACCGAGGGTGTCACAGTCAACCGCAATTTTATTGCCAACGATTTCAACAGGTCATTCGTTAACACTCCACACAGACACCCAGCGAGGAACGAAATCCGTTATCAGAATGAGACTAGGTTGCGAGTCCCTGTATAACAAACTCAAGCCCCTTGCAGAAACTGACTGACACAGTTATTGGCCAACAATTTTCCGCGCCCCATACCAACAGCAAGTGTTACACAATGAGCAGTTCTAGAGATAAATGTCAGACGTTACTCAAACATTTCCACTTGCGAAAATATGGCGATGATTCCAGCAGCTCTGATCTAGTTAGTTGTGGGCTTTCAAGGCTTGCAATGGTCATGCCGCTAACTTGAAGGTTATCCATATTGTCGGGGGTAAACTCACTCAACTTCAAAAGCCACCCCCACCATTTGAATACGTCAAGTTTGTAAAGAGTTTGAGGAAATACCAGAAGGAGCTCTGTCTCTCAATCTTCCGATCGATCTTGCTCAACGATCACTAGATTCTTACGCCTGGCTGTTGAAGGCGGCGCCACCATGAGATGGCACTGCCAAGTCTCAGATCTCGCCCTTGGGATTGTTACAAAAATATCCGAGAGACAACTTGCTTATTCTGATGTCTGATGGAGAGGAAGACATGCCACCTAATCAGTGGCTTCCACACAATCGCATAATGTGAATCGTTATGAAATTGCAGTTACCATACATACTGGCCACCGGATTGGAATCAGTGGTGCCCTTGGTGAAGACTTGTGGGTAACGTCTTCCGAGAGCGAAAGAAAAAAGAAAGAAAAGGAGTAATGCCTAGAATTGCACAGTTTACGAGTTCATATCAGTCGCAATTCTTACTTGCCCACGTCCCACCAGAAATCGTGGCATTATTCGATAGGCCCCGGCCCGATCACCTCCTCTCAGTGATTCATATGAGGAGGCTCTAGTACAGTAAGAGCGATCCTTGAGTTTACGAACAGTGTTATTCACACCTAGATTGCCTCCAGCCCCCTCTTCGGTGGTCTTTTGTTCATCTCCTCCAGTATCCATATCCAAGCAGCGCACTATCAGTTGTAGAGGTCATAGATTCTATCCTCTAGGCTTTTTACACGAATGGCGTGGGTCACGCAGCCAACAGCTAGCATCTCAAGAAGCGACAATATCTGCTCGATCTCTGCCACATCAGTTATGTCGCGATATCCGGAGACACAATGAGAGTTGATGGTTGCGTCGATCACAAATGCAATGACAACAATGTGACGTGCTTTTTTTAACCTGAAAATTTGTCACTAACTTTGTAGTTTTCTTTCTGTCTCCTCCCGTGCCACTTTGCTACTTTAGTAGTTAGCTTGCTAATCATTCCTTTGTGCAATCAAGAGAGGCTGATGGGGAATACTAGATTGAGTTCTCTCGCCAGTACCACAATATCGGACTGGGATGCAGGAACATGCAATCTTAGGGCCGCTAGTTGAGCGCCAGCGAAGTCACTTGAGCAAGATTAGGCACTCGAACGGTGAACGGTGGGCTGCTAACCCTGTTCAGGTTGCTTCAACATAGAACAAGGTGTTTCTTTCTTTTGCTGACAGGGGGTTGGACGGGCGAAGTTCCTTGCTCGGCCGAGTGTCTTGAGGTTCAGAAAATTCCGAGGCATTGGTGTTTGTTGGTTGATGTTCCAGATTGAAGCTTAGTTTATGTCTGCTCCAGGGTAGTTAGACCACTCAAAATACGTAGTATATTTCACGAACATGGCCTCCAATGCTCTAACAGCTTATTACGAGACCTGACTGGGTCGAGAGAAGAGGGGGCGGGGAAATCAACGTAAAATGCAAGCAGCTCTGTCATGTATTGACATTGTGATACGTGATTTTCTACTTTTTCTCCCCGCGAGGACTTAGTTTACACCTTAAGCTGTTGTAGAAGTTAAGCGACTCTATGGGTGGGCGTGCAACCCTTGAAGATCTAATGAATGGACCTACGATACCAGAGAGAAGCCGAACCGAGCTTACGATAGAGGCGCCTGACCAGAACTTTGTAGCCCTATCGGAAGCCAGTGTGGCCAGAAGCTTAACCTTTTGACCGAGTAGACATGTCAACTCATGGGGCTCGATCGAACATGGACATGTGGGAGTGTTGAGGCTTAGGCATTTCACGATGACGCTTCGGTTAGTTAATATCGAATTAAACGACAGACTAGGAATAGCCGAGTTCGCATATATGACACGAATCAATTTGATATTCTAGACTCAACTAAGCATCGACCAACCACGATGACTTTTCTTAGTGAAAGACGCATGGGGCATTCCTGGGTTGTACGGAAAATTTCCAGGTAAGTAAGTCGTGGGATAATGTGATTACAGAATAGTTATTCTCCAATTCAATAATGAGGTCTAGAGCTAAGAAAAGAAGAATAGACAGAAACAATGAGATCGACATCCGCGCACTGTAGATACACACAGTCGGTTCTCGTGCGCCTACAGTGTATTTACAAAAGAGACACACTATGCCCCAGTCTTTACTCGGACAAATTGGTTTGGGTTGTGCTGGTTGGCTGACGTAGGTATCGCACATCCATCAACGCCAGTTGCTCGAAGACTTCAGAGGACACTACTGCGGCTCCTACTGTACTGATCGATAAGCGACGTCGCTCGTAGAAAGTTAGAGGCTACGACGAGTGTCAGCACCAGGAACGCCTCGCGCCGTTCGCATCTGCTTTTGCATATTGGCAGTGCGAATGGAACCTACGTCATCTGCACACCGTATCTATCTATCATGAGCGACCTGCAGCGAGCATGGGCCAAGGCCAAGTACGGCATATCTAACGATACATTTGGTGAGCTCGACGAAGAGCAGGAGAACGATGTACTCCCCGAGCTGCCCGAGCCTGTCGACGATGACTCTTCCTCAGCCTCGTCCGCCTCGTCCGTTTCCTCGACAGGAACAATCATACCATCACCCAACCAGAAGCTGTTCGCTCGACCTCAAGGGTAGTTTCCAATCAACACTCTGATCAAGTGAAACATGGCGGGACTGACAGGCTACAGAGTCGCCCGCGGCAGGACACTGGAGCAGATCCCCTGGACAACCTACTTTGAGCGCGAGCTGTCTTTGAAGTCAGAGCAGGACCCGGAAGTAGTCTACCATGCCTATCTCACTTCACCAGTTGGAAAGGGACCACTGTTCGTGATGCATCATGGGGCGGGATCTTCTGGGTTGTCGTTTGCTGTAGTGGCTTCTGAAATCAAGAAGCGGCTGTCGACAGCAGGTATCCTGGCTGTTGACTGTAGAGGCCATGGGTCGACATATGCCCTAGGTGACAAGGCGCTGGATATGAGACTAGACACTTTGTCTTCAGACCTGTTAAATATGGTCCAGCTCACAAAAAATGAGATGGCCTGGTCAGAGATGCCCCCGATAGTGCTCGTGGGACACTCCTTAGGTGGAGCAGTTGTGACTGACCTGGCCATGACAGGTGGACTGGGAACATCAGTTCTAGGTTACGCTGTGCTGGATGTTGTCGAGGGCTCCGCCATTGATGCTCTCCAGAGCATGCACACCTACTTATCTACGAGACCATTGGGATTTGCCACGCTGCAAGCAGGTATCGAATGGCACATCCGATCGCGGACGATACGAAACTCCATTTCTGCCCGGACGTCTGTTCCTGCGCTGCTCGTCTTCGATGAGAATGATGACCCAACAAGGCCATGGCGATGGCGGACTAACTTAGGCGCGACACAGCCTTACTGGGAAGGTTGGTTTATAGGGTTGAGCAAGAAGTTCTTAGGAGCAAAGGGAGGAAAACTCTTGCTGCTCGCTGGTACTGATAGGTTGGACACTGAGTTGACCATAGGCCAGATGCAGGGTAGGCTGACCGTTAACCTACTACCGCTTCTAGAACATTATTGTATACTGACTGATCAACAGGAAAATATGCCTTACAAGTGTTCCCTGAGGCTGGCCACTTCATCCACGAAGATTTGCCAGAAAAGACGGCCGTTTCACTGGTCGATTTCTTTCGTAGAAACGACAGGAGTGCTCTCGTACTCCCCCCTAAAGTTTCGGATCTGCTCAAACAAGGGAAAAGAGTATGAAAAAGACTCAACTGTCAAAGTCTAACGCGCTACTCATGACGTTGGCTTCATCAAACCTTGTTCAATGCCGAACCAACAAGCGGTGGCCCAGGTGCCGGGTTATACCTCCAGGGAGCACATTGAAAGTGGGTAGGTTAATATGACAGTCATGCAGGGTTGCAAACATGCAGCTTCCCACTCTAGGTTCATCCTTAGCACACTCACAGGACAATATGATAGAAGTTCTGATGGCTGTAGCTAGCATGAAAAACCTGTGGCGGAGGCGACTATTGAACAGATATAGACTTCCCATGAATAACCGGGCTGGACCCCAAAGATAGAAGCATGAATTGAGACGCTAGAAGGATCAATAGTGATTGCCAACCGTTCCCCAAGGATCGAGACATTTTTATGCTCAAAGCCTTCATAGCCTTAAGGTACCTGATTAGGGAATTTCCCCTTTCGGTGTGCTTGCATCAATATTGGTATGCTCTAAAAGCGCCATGACCATCAGGAAGAAGCTATAGTTCTATTGATACAAAGTGGCTTGTATTGAGACACCTTTTCTGAAACCAAGCTGCCTTGACGACGATATCCCCCTGTTGTCTCTGCATCACATATAAAGGATAATGAGAACGATACATCGTCTTGAAGTACAAATTTAATTGAAATTATTGTAGATGTTTGGGTATTGATCATCATCCCCACGGGGCCGTTTCAGCCGACGACAACGTAATTTGAGTGCTATACGGGTCCTGGCGTCTAATCTGCTGAGTGTCTAGAACACGTGGAGATTAGCTGATGATCGACATATCAATTCTAGCTGGGGGGGGGGGGATGGTACGGTTCGCAGATTTTGCCGCTTGTACGAGCGTGAGCGTTTCCGAAAGACCCGCTAGCATAGTTACAACTTAGTTCAGGGTGCTCAAAAGTACATAAAAGGCGCAGCTCCTGGGTAAGCTTAGTTGCCGTTGGTGAGAGGTGGGTAAACTATCTTGTCTCACTAGGGAGTCTTTTAAAATCCACGACGCGCGTACGTGAAACTCGACACTCTCTCTTTCTCTTTTTTCGGACATTCATTCAATTACAATTATCTATTCAATATCTTTGCTGTCGAGTATTCAATATGAAGCTGTCTGTATTCACAACTGTCCTTCTGGCTGGCCTTGTTGCCGCTCAACAAGAGAAACTTCCTAAGTGCGCTGTACGTCGCAAACCCTCTCCTATCGGCTGATTATGCCACTTGAAACTCTACCACTCGCAATTCAACGATGCTAATTTGTTCCGTTTGTCTAGCAACCATGCGTTGACAAGTACACCACTGGCGGCGGCGTCGCTGGATGTGGCCAGCTGGACGTCAAGTGCATCTGCAGTAACAAGGACTTCCTTGCTGGCATCGCGTGCTGTCTCGAGGACAAGTGCGATTCCGCCAGCAAGGAGACTGCCGTCAAGTACGCGAAGCAGATCTGCTCGACCGCCGGAGTGAACGACCTTCCCGACCAGGTTACATGCAACAACAACACCGCTTCAGGCAGCGCAAGCGGTACTACCACTCCCACTTCCAGCGCTGGAAGTAGCCAGACCTCGGCGGCTGGCAGCGCCGGTGGCAACAGCGGTAATGCTGCTGCGCGTGAGGGCGCCGCTGGTGTTTTGGGTGTTGTCATGGCTATGCTCTTTGCTCTCTAAGGGGCAATTGTTATATTTCATTTGAGTGGGTTCATTATTAAGAGGAGGAATATAATTGGGAAGAAGCAAGGCAATCAGCATTTTCTGTTCTATGCATGAGAATTTATGGAGTTTGAAGCCATATACTACTATGTGGTTGCCGCAAGGCTGTTCTTGTTAGAGATGATTTATAAGTCGGCTTTCTATCAATTGAAATTCGGTTTTAGACACATTCTATACAGTTTCATGTTGAATGCAACATCTTCGTCGCCTCATGAGTGAATAGCGCTTACACCAGCACCACAATTGGAGGTCAATTGCATCCCCGTTGTTCGTTGGATCTCGAATAACGGACAAACCAACAGCCTTTCACTGTGTACATTACTCATAACTTCATACGACAGACAGCCAACACGAACCAGGTTCTGTTCAAGACCTCCAGTTACCTTGAAACGCCCTGGCCCACACAAACATCAACTTCTAGAAATTGGGATGACCCCACCAACAACGTACGTCACTGGACGAGATGAGCATTGAAGACAACCCCACCATCGAAAGAACTCCAAAAGATAGACCAATTCTCTCTCCACCATCATACGTGACTCTTCAACAGTCCTCATTCGACCGTGCATACTCCCAACGATGGCTCCCAAGACCATCATTGCTCCCTCTATTCTGTCAGCTGACTTTGCTCAGCTCGGCCATGACTGTGCCCGCACTATGGAGCAGGGCGCAGACTGGCTTCATGTCGATATCATGTATGTCGCGATAGTCAAGCGATTGCAGCCACACTGACATGATAGGGACGGACACTTTGTTCCCAACATTACGTTCGGTCCTCCTGTTGTTGCAGCCATCCGAGGACATGTTGATCAGCCCACAGAGGCCCATGGCCGTGGCACCTTTGATTGTCATATGATGATTGCAGAGGTAGGAATTCCTTTACGAATGCGAATACAAAATATTTAGCTTACACCGGGATGAAAGCCCAAAAAATGGGTCAAGGAATTCAAGAAGGCTGGCTGCAACCTCTACTGCTTCCACTACGAGGCCGCTTTCTCCAGCGCTGCCGAGAGTCCTGAGCAACAGACCGACGAGAAAACCAATCCCAAGGCACTTATCCGATATATTCATGATCAAGGATTGCTGGCTGGCATAGCTATCAAGCCTGACACATCTGTCGACGTGTTGTGGGAGATTTTGGAGAACAGCGACGAGAAGGAAAGGCCTGATGTGAGTCTCGTTGATGCACTCATGATACGTGCCCTTTTGACATATGGCTATAGATGGTACTCGTCATGACCGTATACCCAGGCTTTGGCGGTCAAAAATTCATGGCATCCGAATTACCCAAGGTCCAGGCTCTTCGGGAAAAATACCCCGAGCTCAACATCGAAGTTGATGGTGGTCTTGGACCCAAGACAATCGACGAGGCCGCCGACGCCGGTGCCAATGTCATTGTTGCCGGCAGTGCTGTATTTGGAGCCAAGGACCCATCTGAGGTCATCGCCCAGTTGCGACAGGCCGTTGATGCCCGAAGTACAAAGTAAGTTTGTGACGTTATTGTGGACACGGGTATAGCTATAGACAGGAGTTTGGTGATGATATGATGAGAGACGAAGAAACATGTAACTGCCGAGGGGGGTTTCCAAATAGACTCCTGTTTATTGTAGAGTTTCTGACTTGTTTCAGTACTTTTGTTCGTCCTTCTTCCTCACTCTGACTGGACATGATAGCAATTTTATGGGATTCTGAGATTATTTGGAGAAGTCAACTATCGTTTGATAGCAACATAAGCTGAGAACTTACCATATCATCACATGCACCTTTTTCCCTTCACATATGTACTCTGATATTATAAAAGGTACACTGTACGCCTCATGGTATTCTTGGGCAATGTGACGTTGCAATCCATGGCGCATGATATGTTCAGGACCTGACCAATACAAGTGTTGCTAATAATGTGTCCAAGTGAGAATAGCGTCTCGGTTTTTGTACATCACGAAGAAAAGCTATTTGATCAGAGCTGAACAGGCGCAAACATGCATAACCATGCACAATCTTTATGCATCATGCTGGCTCCAGCCAGTGATGAGATCAGGTCCTATCGGCCCATCATCATGGCTGCTCCGTTTAGCGCCCATGGCTGGCTCATGAGAAGAAGTTGATCAATAAACAGCAGAATTGATTACAATTGAGACGTGATAGATTTAGATTTGACTAAGCGAAGCCAAGGTACCGAGGCTATAATTAATATTCAATAAACTCTGTGGCTATAAATCTCAGCCCTTCAGTATCGGCCAGGTACATACATAGCGGCTCAAACACTCAGAATGGGTCGATTTTCGGAGCCAAAAATTTAAAGATTGGCGACGTCAGCCCATTCTTTGCGCTGCGACTTCGCACAACTTTCACCAAGGTCCATTTCGCGTCCTCAATTTCTCTCCCACAGAAACCGTCTTACCTCGCACAAATTTTGGATCAGGCCAATTGCGCGAGCCATTATGAAAAGAAAAGCGGAAGCAGCTGTTGGAGCCTCCAAGGTCAACAAGAAAAAGTCCAAGCCTTGTAAGCACTGCCAATTCCTTTCGCGACCCTCAACTCACCGAAACTTTTCAGCTTTGAGCGCAGAGGAAGCTCAGAAACGGTTTCGCGCTGGCCTTTTCGATAAGAAGGTCCTCGATTCGTATACGGAACAATATGCTCGGTCAGAACCGTATAAGCACGCCGTCATCAATGGCCTCGTCGACGATTCACTTCTTCGATCGGTTCGCAGCGAGATTAAGTCCAATGTTGAGTTCACACCAAAGGAGACCGATATTTACAAGATCCACCAGTCAGGCGACCTTGCCAACCTCGACGGTCTAGACGACGAGTCTCTGGCAAAGCTGCCTTCGCTGCTGAAGCTTCGCGACGCTATCTACTCCGAAGCCTTCCGCAACTATGTCTCCCACCTTACCAACTGCGGCCCATTGAGCGGTCGCAAGACCGACATGGCTATCAACATCTACACTCCTGGCTGCTACCTTCTTTGCCACGACGATGTCATCGGCAGCCGTCGCGTTAGCTATATTCTCTACCTCGTTGACCCCGACACGCCCTGGAAGCCCGAATGGGGTGGCGCACTTCGTCTATTCCCTGTACAAGAGCTCAAGGATAAAGAGGGCGAGATCGCGAAGACACCACTTCCTGATGTCACGAAGGTCATTCCTCCTGCGTGGAACCAGCTCAGCTTCTTCGCCGTCCAGCCAGGTGAGAGCTTCCATGACGTTGAAGAGGTGTATCGCGCCGAGACCAAGGAGCAGCTAGAGAAGGACGGCGGTCGCATTCGCATGGCCATTAGTGGATGGTTCCATATTCCCCAAATTGGAGAGGAAGGCTACATTGAGGGAGAGGAGGAGAGAAACGCCAAGAACAGCGGTCTGATGCAGCTTCAGGGCAACCCTGCTCAGTATGACATGCCTCAGCCTCAGGTCATGAAGGTCGACAAGACCAGCCAGGAGGGCTTCGATGAGGCCGATCTTGAGTTCCTGCTCAAGTACATCTCACCCGCATACCTAGTGCCCGATGCTCTAGAAGAGATCTCTGAGACTTTCAATGAAATGTTTGAGATCACCCTGCCCGATATTCTGGGCAAAAAGTTTGCTCAGCGACTGAGGGACTACGTTGAAGCCGAGGAGAAGAAGCCCGCACAAGAAGATACTGCTACGATAGAGAAGACGACCTCATGGCGTGTGGCTAAGCCTCCCCACAAGGCGCGATATCTCTACCAGCAACCCAGCGGGCCTGATCAACTTCGCACCTCACAGGAGGAATCTCCTATTACTGAACTACTAGACATCTTCCTGCCCAGTCGTCAGTTCCGCCAATGGCTTCAAATGGCCACCAAGACTACTATCGAGAGTGCCGATCTCCTTGCCCGTCGTTTCCGTCGCGGTCTTGATTATACTCTCGCTACTGGACACGAGGGCAAGGCGCGCGTAGAGATCAACCTCGGTTTCACACCTACACCTGGCTGGGGCGATGACGAGGAAGAAGACCCGGAGGAAGAAGCCGGTGATGAAAACGGTGAGGATATAAAAGGTAAAGGAAAGGGCAAAGCCAAGGCAGTTGAGAAGAAGAAGAAGAAGGACGAGGAGGAAGTACCTGAAGTCGGCGGTCAAGAGATCTTCATGTCTGGCGACGATGACGCGGATGAGGATGCAGCTGTATACAAAACAGGTGATGACGACGACAATATTCTCTTCTTTCAAGCCGCTTCATGGAACAAGATGACTATTGTCATGCGCGATAGCGGTGCTCTTAAATTCGTCAAATATGTCAGCAAGAGCGCCAAGGGTGACCGATGGGATATCTCTGGTGCCTTTGAGATTGAGGAAGAGGACGAAGATGAAGGCGCTGGGGAAGGTCCTGCTCCAGATGACGATGACGACGACGAGGAGTTCCAAGGGTTTTCACCTGATGCAGCTGAGAGTGACTCTGAATAAAAGTGGTCTAGCAACATATATTGATCCTTGGACTATTGCAACGATAGATACCACCAGATAAAAAGTACAGCCATATTTAAAGTCTGTTTAACTAAAAGATTTCGAACTTGCCTTGTTTATCCAAATTGAGACGCGCTTTCGCATGACAGTCCGTATGAGACTCCAGTATGGTATCAATATAACCAACTCCCCAAGTATTGTCCTGATTCATTATTGTACATGATAAATTGACGAGAATCTAATTCTTACTTGACTTCGTTCACTCCTTAATTGGCTCCTTAAAACTCCAGAGCCGGTTCGGATTTGTTGTTGAAAAGGCTGGCCACTTCTGCCTGCAGTAGCTCCGTAACTCCCTGAGCTTCTTGTGTTCTCCCAGACTGGGTCAAGTGGTTGACTGTATCGTGGCCTAAGAAGGCAAGCCATGAGACAGTGCTTAGTTTATCGGGCTTTGACTTCTTGGGCTCAACAGTATTGACGAGCTTTCGAAGTCTTTGCTTGTCTTTGAAGAAGTCCAGAGCAGGGAGGTGATCGGGATGTGTAGGGTGGTAAAGGTGCAGATGAGCACGTTCCAGAAGGAAAGGTTGTGGCAGACGATCGGCTGTAGCGATATGAGCGTCAAAGAGTTCTTCGGATGGAGCGGGCCGACTGTAGGACTCGACAGTGGAGAGCCATGACACTGATCTCCATGAAGAGACTAGAAGATCTGACAGGAGCGGGCTTGTCTGGAATAATTGCTGCGCTTGCAACATGGTAGATATGCCTGAATCAAGGTTGCCATGTTGGGGCTGACACTTCGTCTTGACAAGTTCCCCTAGTAGGTTGGATGCTCTCCTGAGTCGCTTCTCCGTTGGTAGGTCTCCAGAGGTATCGTTGATTGTGCGGACAAGCCATTCCCAAGCAATCTCCTCCATCCCTTCTGCCACCAGGAACGGGGCCAGTGTTCTGATAAAAGTATAATTGTCCATGAATCGCAAATCCTGCTCAGCACCGCAAGACCGAAGCCACCTCATTATGCGTCCTGACATCCCCGATGTAGCCAGACCCCGAAGACCTGGCTCATTCGCTTGAAGCTGCTTTGTCTTGGCAACCATCACACCGATTGCGGCCTTGGGTGTCATTAATCCTCGAGCTACAGCATGGTCGAAAACTTCTATAGGATCACGCGTTGATACAGCCAAGGCTGGAGGTGCTAAGCTTGAAGGAAACGTTGTTGTAACATCTTTGTTGTAACTGAAAAGTGGGTTCGATAAGATATCTTTCAAATGGCGGTTCGTGGCGGATAGTCGTGTAGGATTGACATCGACAGATTTTGTAACAGCCGGCGATTGGCTATTAGAGCTCTCTCCATATTCACGATCGAGCTGTCTTCGGAAAGAAGTCTTAAGACCGTCGAGAAGCTTCTGAGACTGCTGCTTCGATAAGGGTAGGGGTTCATGATAGGATGCGAACAGATTCTTGAGTGACTGAACGGATTTTGTTGTGAACATGGCGGGCAAAAGGTCAGTTAAGTTTGATGGGCGTCAATATCGGCCCCGCCCTCGAGGATGCCAGAGAGATGTTGTCGCGCAACAGATCGTCACTTAGGCATGGGTAGAATTAGTGTTGATAGATTTAGGTTCTGAGGTTAAGCATAGCATGATGCCATCGTCGAGTTGCGCCACAAAGCGGGCCGCTGAGACGTCATGTGATGCAAATTGTTCCTAGTCTAACCACTCTTGATTCGGTTTCAGTTTCAGGCCCCGAGTGACTGAAGAAATAGCCACTTATATATTACAATTTTATAAAAATTAGTAATTAGAAATAAAACTAAACTAAGTTTATTATTTCTTATTGTAAATTTAATTTAATTTTACTTATTTTATATATAC